>JAJJMA010152847.1:0-21116 GCA_023529015.1 Papaver nudicaule
CGGGTCCCAATTTCATTTAAAAACAAAACTAATCATTGCTTTTTACTGTTAAGTGGGTCCCATTTGTTTTTATATTTGTTGTTTCGAGAAATTTGATTATATGGACCTGGCCGCTCGCGGCCAGGTCCTAGAGGACGGTTAAAAGTACATATTTATTTAAAAGACATCATTACACGTCACTAGTTTAGAGACTAAACTACCCATATTTATTTCTGAAACAAACTGTTTCTTCCTGCATCTTTCGCATCTCTCCCTCCCAAAACAGAAACAACTCTTTTCTATTTCTTCTCCATCTCCCCACCACCACCACCACGAAAATCATCGGCAACATCTCCACCGCCAACATCAGCGACCACCAGCAGCATCATCAACACGAACACCAGAAACACCAACGGTAGAATCGCCGCCAACATATCCATATCCATATCCACCACCAACATCATCGACACCACCATTACCAACACTAGCAGCAACCTCTTTCTCCGCCAGATCCACCACCCAATTGAATGAATCAGTAAGATCTCCAACACCGTCATCTCTTCCTCCGCCATCTCCAACATCGTGATATCTCTTCCTCCACCACCACCACCGTCATCACTTCCTCCCGATTGAAATTGTCAATCACCATTACCAACACCAGCGATATATGTTCAATAAAAAGGTAGGGTATTCGATCAATTGCTTGATTTGTTAATTGTTTGCCCTAGATTTTAATTTTGGGTTTGAAATTGTGTTTACCCCTAATTTTAGCACAGGCACCACTTGTACCTGGGTATTATCAGTGTTGACCGCAATTGTACCTGAAAATTGTTTGCCCTAGATTAATTTTTGGTTGGAAATTGATTTTAACCATAATTCTAGCATCGCACCACTTGTACCTGGGTATTATCAATGTTTACAACACCTATACCTGAGTTATATCAGTGTTGTTGCTTTTGATGGATTCTTCTTGCTTTGTCAATGATGTAACCAGTGATGTAACCACTGATACCTGGGTACTATCAGTGTTGACACCACTTGTACCTGGGTTGTATCAGTGTTTTATGATGTTTTTTTGCTTCTTCTTCTTCCTCTTCTTCTTCTTCTTTGATGTAACCACTGGTAACTGAGTATTATCAGTATAGTTGGTGGTGGATGGTGCTGGTGGTGGTCGAAAGTTATAGTTGGTAACGGTGAGTGGTGGTGGTGCTGGTTGGAAATGGTGGTGGTAGTCGTGGTCGGAAATGGAGTGGTGGTGGTGGTCGGAAGTTATAGTTGGTAACGGTGGATGACGGCGGTGGTGGTAGTGGTGGTCGGAAATGGAGTGGTGGTGGTGGTCGGAAGTTATAGTTGGTAACGGTGGATGACGGCGGTGGTGGTGGTGCTAGTTGAAAATGAGGTGGTGATGGTCGTTTGTAATATATTGTAATGGTAGATAGTGGTGGTGGTGAGTTATTGGTTGAAAATGGAATGATGGTGGTGGTCGGAAGTTATAGTTGGTAACGGAGGTGGCGGCGGTGGTGGTGGTGCTGGTTGGAAATGAGATGAATAATTGAACTAGTGGAGTATGTAGACGGGTTTGACTCATATTTATAACAACTGATCACAGTATCAAGGGCACTTTAGTACACTAATAGAAATTAATTATACTAAAAGACAAGGCTTTTAAATTAAGTAAATATTAGAATAGAATCTTGGGTATTAGAACAGTATATTATTTTAGAAGTCTTATACATCAATGAAAAAGTATTTTTGGGTTATCTAACCAATTTTGTGTTTTTTTAATTTAATCCAATATGAACGGCTAATCTTTAGCCTTTTTTTTAAAAATAATAAAACGGTTAAACTTTAGCCGTTTTTTTTTTTCTTCAAAGCGGCTGAAGTTCAGCCGCTTAGACCCTTGTTCTTTGATATACACGGTCAATTTTTCCCTCTTTCACTTAGTCTCTCTACCAAAATGAAAGAGATAGAGTGCTTTGCACTCTACCCATAGCCCTTGCTCTAAATAAATTTAACCAATGCTATGTTAATATTACAAGTATTCAAAATATACCGTTGTTTTAAACAACACCAGAACTGCAACTCTAGTAGGTAAACCCCAAACCAGCCTCTGGTGATTTTTAAGGGGGGGTGGGGCTCACCCATTTGTGAGTGGACGGATTCGGTGTGTTTAAAACATCAAGTGTGGAAGGATTGACAATGACGTGTTTTCGCCCGCTGCATACACACCGGAATTACCTAATTAGGGGTCACCACCGCCTTTTTATTTGCATTTTTTCACAGTTTTTATGTTCTGGAGTTGTACTCCCTCCGTCCCATATTACTTGAGCTATCTAGATATTGCACAATTCTTAAGGCAAGGAGGAGGGAGATTAAATATTTACTACTTTTTCCAATTATACCCTTATATATAACAATATAGTAAAATTTAGAATCGACATATCTCTCAAATTATGGCACATATAATTGTAAACTCTATGTCGTTGAAAAACATTTTAAAACATCTACGTAACGAGTATAAACATGATTATAAGATTATACATATTTAATGTATCAAGATTTAATGATAATGAAGGGTATTATTAGAAATATGACTAATATATTTGGAATAGCTCAAGTAATGTGGGACAAGATTTTAAACTTACTAGCTCAAGTAATATGGGACGGAGGGAGTATTAAATACAACCAAGTACCATAAATCAAATTGACATTGTGGGTGACTGTTGAAATGACCAATCATGTTGTTGGTGATGTAGTTTTACGAGAATCAAACTGATTTTAATGTCGACATGTGGTAATTTAGGGGTCGCTTATTATATTTAAAGATCATGCAGGATTGATATAGAGATATAATATTATCATGTATATCGCGAAACATATGTAGTCATGGCGGTGGACATTATTGAAGATTACCTTGTTACTAACTGCTTTACTTATTGCGTGCAGGTTCGACGGAGATGGGTACGTGTATTTTGCTTTTTGCTTTATTTCTACTCATTATTAATTTCAAGAGTGTTGAATTCAGGTCTCAGTATATTATTTCGTCGAACCCCGAAAATAATGACCTTTGATTTTCTTTTTTTCCGCCTATTGTGTTTTAATTTTTGGGCTACCCATCGGAGAGCCCGAAGGGAGGGAGACCCTTTTATGGCCACTTTTTTGTAAAATAAACCTTTGTAAAATTGAACCAATTTGATAAAAAAGATTTTGGTAGGAGACCCCCTAAATTACTAAGTTACCCTTTATTTTAAAATCCCACAAAGGTAAATAGCATAAATAAACCGAAGCGGAAGGACAAATAGGTGAATACATTGTTTTAAAGGAATGTGGAAATGACTAAGTAGTCTTTTATTTGTTGAGGGTAAAAAGTGTACATTAATTTTTAGCAATTTTAAAACATAAATACCTTTCAAAATACACGTCGGATTTTCGCAAAATTTATATGTTTATAAATCTCTTTAACTTATCTACACAATGAGTATAAACATCAATATCAATTTTAATTTTTTTTCTTGAAAGACCAGTTGGTTAACTTTCATAGCTATATATACATGTTTGTTGTAATTTGTGAAGAGTAAAATGCAAGCATGTGCATGGTACATGTGCTCTCACTAATTATTCTTTTAACATCTCCTCAATAAATCTTCACCTCTATTAATCAATTTTCATTTTTGTCAAGAATTGCAAAGAGATTTATGAGTTTTGAGTCACGTTTTCGGTTAAGTTTCCACCAAAAATTGTACTATACATAAAACTGTCAGAATTTTTTTGAATTTTCAACTGAATAGAAATTTTGTTTTACATTTTATTTTTGCTTTACAAATTCTTTATTATTTCGTCGATTTCTTCGGTCGACCCACCCACCGTGTCAGCGGTCATCTAGTATTACTTTGGTCGACAATCTTGCATGAGTAATATACAATTTTTGAGGTGGTAATTTTCAAAAACTATAAGCTAGTGTCTAAATTTTTTTCTCATGGATCCTGGACCTGGGCTTTAAGCCTTTACAGTGAAAAGTCTTAACCGACATCCTGGGCTTTTAAGTGTTTTTGTCTGTTCACTTTAATGCTAGTGTAGGAATGTCGACTTTAAATTGAAGCATTGTTTTTGGGACTGCAGACTTTCCTTTGGGACTACAGTCAACTAAACATATCCAAAATCCACGATAAGGGATATCCTTAAAGTCCTTCCATGTAATATAGTCATAGTGTAAGCCCTTCCATCTAATTTACAGTGTTTAATATATACATACCACCACTACCAACACCAGCCCTGCGCCACCACCAAAACAACTGTCGCCGCCACCAAATTTTCTCAGAAAAAAATACTCCTTGGTAACCAAGGCGTAAAAAAAAATCATTTTGCTCACAGAAAACCAAGGCGTAAATTAGTAAAACTGAAGCGGAAATTTCTTCTGTATCTAATTTTTTTTTGTAAACCAAAACTTACGCCTTGGTATATCAGGGTGTAAATTCTAAAACTAAGGCGTAATCTTGACTAATTGAGGCGTGATTACTAATATACGGTTCAGTTCGCTTTGAAAACCAAGGCGTAAATTTTTCTGCAACCGCAAAAATAAACCCAACCCTTCGATTTTAACCTAAATATGTAATAAAAACATGATATAAAGGATGAGTTTTGTTCATAATGAGTACCTCATCCACATAGATGGAGTAATATATGTTATAACTTATTACCAAGGGATTTACAACGTTGGTGGTGGTGGTGGTGGAGATGGTACAGTAGTGGTGGTGGCGGTGAAAACATTGAGAGAAACTTACACCTTGTTGATTAATTCAAAGTTAAACACTAAATGAGTGGTGGTAGTGGCGGCGGCGTTGGCGGCGACGGTGGTGGTGGTGTTGGTAGTAGTGGTGGTGGTGGCGCTGGTAGTGGTGGTGAAAATAAGGAGCACATAAGCATAATAAACACTTGATTAGTTCAAGTTTAATCACTAAATGAAGGTAAAAACAAATTAACAAAAAATTAATATGGGGTTTTCTATTTTTTTTTGTGGGTAACCTTATTTTGTTTTGGACTACAGTCCCAAAGGAAAGTTTGCGGTCCCAAAAACAGCGCTTTTAAATTGGAAAGTCTTATGCGGCTCACCTAAAGCCAAACTCTGGAAAAGGAAACACTAAGATATATCACCATCTCTATTCGGCATACATTTGTTCTACTTTCTCTGTTCCAAATAATGGAATGGTTATTAAAAATAAATGTTTCAAAATAATAGGTTGGCTACCATAACATCTTGTTTGGTTAGAGAATTTGATTCCTCCTTGAACCAAATATGACAAATTAATTTTATGTAATCAAGATTTTGGATTCATAGGAATCCAATTCCCCCAAAACAATAGATTTTCATTGCAAATTTAGTAGTGCAATGTAATTGTATTCCTGGATAAAAAATAAAGGTACCTAAAAGGCTAAACCAAACATTTGTTTTTGTGATTTGAATCCAAATCTTTGGAATCAACTCCAAGAATTGGATTACCCCAAAATTGAATTCTTAGGCATCCAATTCTCCTAACCAATCGAGGTGTAAATAGAAAGTCAAATGTTATACATTTACTATCCTGTCCCTATCGACCACTTCCCCCTCTTGTTTTTCACTTTTAGCTCAAGGCGGAAATTTTAAATCGAATGAGGGTCAAATGATAAAAAAAAACGATAAATAAATTAGTAGCGAGAGAAAGCGGCGGTAAGTAGAGGATATAACCCTTTTTTTTTTTTGTTAGGTGGGGGGTGAGGGCAGGGCTGGTCCTGAGCAGGTGCAGAAGGTGCAATACACCGGGCCCTGCTCAGGTTAGGCCTTTTGTTCACTAAGAAGGGCCTTTTCTGATTACCTAAGCCCAGTATTATCAAGTTTGTGCATTTTGGTAACTAAACTAATTAAGGAGCTACAAGGGTTCGAACTCAAAACTTCTTACTATAATAAGGTGTTCAACCACTAAGCTACTCTATGGGTGCTGATGTATAAGATATGTGCTATTTATAATTTATATATACCAATAAACCCCACACCAACTAAAAAAAACTTGGATTTTTTTTACCGGTATAAAGTCCCTAATTAAACTCGCACAGGGCCCTTCGAGATTCAGGACCAGACTATTAATTCAATGGGCCAAGTGGGACGGAGAGATTTTTTTTATTGAACGAATGGAGAGACAAAATATTAATTCAATGGGCCAAGTGGGATGGAGAGATTTTTTTATTGAACGAATGGAGAGACAAAATATCTGAGCGCGGGAAGGGTCATTTTGGCACTGCAAAACACGTGGCTGGTGTACTAATATATGAAAAAATCTTCTGATGATTTTTCGATTTCAGTATTACAATAAAAATTTATGAGCTCTTGATGCCAAAATAATTCCATCACAAAACTGGGATGGGTTATAGCTTGGTTTAGCCCCTCGTAAGCCCTTCCCTGGAGACACCATCAGATTATTGAATTCAAAAGTGCACACCGCTACCCAATAGTGAATTTGATGATTTAGCATTCTAAATGAAAACTCATGATTCGGTTAGGCCGGTTCCAATGGAACCTAGTGTTTGTGCCTCTTTGCAATCCTAGGTGGACTAGCAAAGCTAAAATGGGGCAGTGGGTATCGATGGAAATTCCATCGACAGATGGAAAAAGCATCGTCGATGGAAATTCCATCGACGTCGATACAATTTCCATCGAGGAGATTAGGGTCATCCAACGGCCTATATTTCACGCCCCAATCCAACGTCGACGGTTTAACTTAGGTCGACCAGCCTGGGGGGCGTAGCCCCCCAGGACCCCCTATGTTCTGGTATTGAAAATATTCCAACACATTCATCGTATTTCTGGTGTTGAATATCTAAGAAATATGATGCTGTAAAAATTCTAAGAAATATGATGTTTTAAATTAGGTTTTTTATTTGACAGTTGAAATCGAGAGCAAACTAGAGAAATATCGAACTAAGTTGTGAGTGAATGAAGTGAAGACCAAGTTTGAGTTTATATAGGATTGGGGTGTGAAATATAGACCGTTGGATGACCTTAATCTCCTCGATGGAAATAGGATCGTCGATAGAATTTCTATCGACCTTGACACTTTTTGTATGTCGATGGAATTTCCATCGACGATACTATTTCCATCTGACGTTGCAAAGTTCCAAATTTGCAACTTTGCAACGTCAAAACCCTTGTTTGCTAAGTTCATAGCCGGCCAAAATAGCCAAAATTTGTGTTATATGGGTCCCATAGGAAGGGGCCTTATCATAGTTCTTAAGTGGAACCGCACAATTATACATGTCTATGGAAGACCCTCTACAGGGTTCTGATCAACTACGTAGTTTTAGGCCTTTTGCATTGCTTCAAGTGTCTAAACTACGATAAATGTGTGCATCCAGCAATAGTTTCTTGTTAATATGAGTTATGCTCTACTGCAGGATGGTTCATGGTTTGCGCATTAAAGATGGAAAAGCAACATATGTTTCACGTTATGTAAGGACATCTCGTCTAGAGCAGGAAGAATATTTTGGTGAAGCTAAATTTACCAAGGTATATATCTATTACTAGTATCTATCTATAGTCTATACAAGTCACATATCATTGATCTTCGATTTCTTTTCAGCTACAAAATAAAACTTGTCACCTAATAAGAGCATCCAATCCTTAAAGAAAAAAAAACATATCCAATGGTTGATAAATATCTAGTTTCTTTATGCCACATAGGATTTTAGACGGCCAATTGAGAAAACTTCATATCCAATGATTGGATATTATAAAGTAGGAATGATTACATAGAAATGAGCTTGACATCTCAAGGTCTTACGGAAATTCTCAACTAGACTATAGTTTAAACCTCCATGCCTTCCTAACAATTTTTTATTTTATTTTATTTAATTATTAATTATAACCAAGCAAAAAAAAACTACAATAAGAAAAATCAATGTATGTTCTTTATCCGCAAATGAAACTTTCTAACTAAGACCTTGGGCTATTTGAGATGTGATTTAAGACAAAAAGATATATTTTTGCAACATATATAAACTCTTTTAATCAAGGCCAATATACAACCTCCACATAAGATTTTATCACCCACTTTTAGAGATGCTCTAAATTACGTCTAAAATTTACTAATAAATTATGTCAAGAAATAATGGGCCTATTTTTATTTTCATTTTTGTTGCGTGTATATCTGGGATAAAGATTCTAAAATCAATAACTACTATTGATTTTATCGATATATTAAGGAATTTTTGTTGTGAGGATCTTGGTTTAAAACATTTCCCAGAGGTTTTAGTTAAACTGTTATTCTTGAAGGTTTATATAAGAATTGGTTAAATGGATGTAAGAAGGTCTACATGAAATCTAATATTGGTGCCCATGTCACAACTCCTATTTTACAAAATCAAATATTGGTGGTGACATTTATTTGGAACCGTAGGTCTAAAATTTTGCGTGTCTTGAAATAACAATACATTTTAAATTATTGGTATTGGAAATCCTGTTAGGTACCATCTATATATCACTTTAACATTAACCCTTGTTTGAAAATATTTGCTTATCTAAATCTTCACTTCACTTGCTACAGAATTAAGAACGTAACACTTTCATTTTTCGACTCTATTGTTGCTATATACACATACATCTCAATCAATACTCATAATTTGTAGTGTAATTTGCAGATTGGTGATCTTGAGGGACTATTTGGATTGTTTATGGCTAGTATGCATTTTCTTCGTTCAATATTTAAAGTATTGGATATTTCATATGGATGGGGAACAAGTAGGTATTCCGTTTGCATTGTAAAAGATCCTTACATAAGAGGAAAAGGCGTAATTTTTCCTGTAAAAAATATTAACAAAATAATACTTTCTTACATTCACATTTTGGTTTGATTTATGACTTGTGCCAACAGGTAATACTAGTCTCACATATCACCAAGGAAAACTTTTGGTTCTCGGAGAATATGATAAACCTTGTAAGTAATTGTTTATACATGTTGAGTTGCAAGTTTCAAAATCTGATGGTGTTGGCCAGATAAGCAAAACCACGGTTCCTCACCTCATCCTAAGACTTGCAGCATAACTATGGAAAACAACATTGTGTATATATAAAAATGTGAATAAGAAGAAAAAAAAAACATCAAAATTTCATGAACTTGTCGAATTCTTATTCTCTTTTACAAATCTTTAGATGTTCTTAGTATTTTAGAAGACGGAGATCTATGGACGGTTGGAGTGTTAGATTATGAAAAACGATTGGAACATCCATTCACTGCACATCCAAAGATCGATCCATTTACTGGTAATTTTATCGTTTGTGTATTTAACCATTAAAACACATGAAATTTTGTCCCCTAACTTTCGTCTGATATGAGTTCATTGAAGGCGAGATGTTTACTTTTGGGTGTCAATTCACACCACCTTTCTGTACATATCGGGTCATTTCTAAACATGGCTTCATGCATGATCCGGTGGTAATCACATTATCAGAGCCTACCATTATGCATGATTTTGCCATTACAAAAAACTTCGCAATTTTCATGGATCTGCCTCTGAAATTTCGACCAAAGGTATATTGATATTTTTTTCTTCATAATAACATGTATTGCTAATTGGTTTTCCTCGATAGTTTGTGTATGCGGCACTGTGACTTTCGAGAGTGGGCCCTTGAGTCAATACAAGTAATTAAACTTGTTTCGACTCAAATAATAACTAGCATAACACAGGATCGTCAAATGACCATTGTTTTTTTTTTTTCATTACTTTCAGAATTACGTGACGAGAGAGCCAATTATCGCATTTGATGCAACAAAAAAAGCTCGCTTTGGTGTTCTACCACGATATTCAACCGATGAGAAAAATATGAGATGGTTCGAACTTCCTAACTGTTTTATATTTCACACCGGTAAGCCATGTTGTTTCACTCTTTTTTCTTATTTTCACACAAATATTATCAGTCGTCTTGGCATGTTACAAATTAGTTAGAATAACATCTCACCGCTTTTCTAATGTATATTTCATCACGTGATTAGCCAATGCTTGGGAGGACGGTGACGAAATAGTTTTGATAACTTGTCGCCTTACAGATTCGATGGACATCGCCTACAGGATTGAAAATCCTTTCGGTTACAAAAGTGAATTGTAAGACGTTTAGTTTTGAGGTCTGAAATAATTTGCTTACCTGATTTTTTTTCTAACATCTCTTCTGTTTCCGACTAGGTATGAGATGAGATTCAACATGAAAAGTGGTTTAGCTTCACAGAAAAAATTGTCACTATCTTCTGTAGAACTTCCTCGGGTTAATGACAATTACATTGGCAGGTGAGTTTCGTCTTCTTTTTTATCTTGTGATGTTATGTTATGATGGTTCATGTGTTATTAACGCTTGCATCATCTATAATTCAGGAAACAAAGGTTTGTGTATGCAACTATAATTGGAAAACAGACAGGGATTATTAAATTTGATATGTATGTTGAACCATTACTGGGAAGGAAAAATTTTGAGGTAGGAGGAAATATCAAAGGTATCTTTAAATTGGAACCTGGAAAGTTTTGCGGCGATACTGTTTTTGTTTCTCGTGAACCAGGAGCAACATCTGAAGAAGATGACGGATACTTAATATTCTTCGTATACGATGAAAACACGGGGTAACTTGTTTTATCTTTCTGATATCTCATCCTTGTTGATAATTTTCATTTTTCGTGTAGTAGACAAATATTTTATTTGGTGTTTTATCCTAACTAAATATGAAATAAGAAAAAAGACTACCATGAATGTTCTCTAGGATTTCAGTTATGCTTGATGTGCCATTCATATGATTCCCATGTCACATGAAAAGTACTCCACATGTAATTTTGGATATCTTATAAGCATATAACTTTGTGGGCTTTTCTTTTACCCCGACATTGAGTATATATACAACCATTCAAGTTTGACACATTATGAACGCCAACAATATATTAGTAATATGTAAGTTCATTATTACCCTATGCATCTCATAGACATGTCCCAATTTTCTTATGAAAGATTTCATCTCATTTCACTTTGAATCTTTGTTTATTTTCTGGGTCCAAATTGATGTTAATTTTTTTTTTTTTTATGTTCTCTCTATCAGCTAACAAACACCGATATGTTAATTGGTGCAGAAAATCTGTAGTGAATGTAATTGATGCCAAAACAATGTCATCTGATCCGGTTGCAGTTGTTGAGCTACCCCGCAGAGTTCCCTTTGGAGTCCATTCTTTCTTTGTGACAGAGGTTAGTTTCTAGTTCAGGTTGAAATTCGTAATTCCTAAGTTCTGTAGAATTGAAAATGTTAAACAAGGTATTTGGAATGTGACTAAAATACTTGAATATTTAATACTATATGTAGTTCTTTTAGTTGGCTTCTCATGACCTGAATCTATATTATCTGCTTAATAAGTAGCACTATACTTCAATTAACACAATTTGATTTATCCTTACTACTGTTATTTGTATTTATATCCTAGACCAGACCCACTGCCCATGTATCTCGTGCCATCTGTTCTTTATCTTCTTTAACTGGGTATGAAATCTATATTTTCAGGAGCAACTCCAGGCACAAACAATGTTTTGAACAATGGATCCTGAAGGACGTGCAAAATTATCAATCTTTGGGAATATTAAAAAGGAGCTTGCAAGAAAATATAGGCATTTGTAATAAATTAGGTCTCTTTTTTATTCTCTTTCCTAAAGTGACCCTGTTATTTTTAGAATATACAAGTAGCATCTGCTTGACCCGTTTTTTTTTTTTTTGGGAATAAAACAGTAACGACTATTAACTATATACGTGACAGTTAAATATGGTGTAAAAGACAGGTTAAACCTCAAACTAGTCAAATAATGACTGAGTAAGAGAGTAGATCCGAGCTGAGTCGCGAAACGATCTTCTTCAACCTTCTTTCCTTTTCACTTAAAAAACCAGTGATGTTCTTCCCTAATTGAAGAACCCTAATTAATGGAAATCCCGAAATTTGAGATTCACACTCAAAATTACATATTCAAAATCACAACCTTAAACATATTCAATTTACAATCATATTAATATGAATGTGATTGTGATTGTGAGTTCGTAATCACAAGAGAAAACTAACAAAACTTCAATTAATCCATAAAATCAAAACCATTGATTGTGAAACCCACCTTCTCTTCTTTTGTGTCCAACACCTTCATCTAAGGAAAGTTGGTTCACTCAATTGGCCTCTCAGGCTTTTCCACAAAAACCTTGTGTATATTTTCTATTGTTGAATAATGGTTTTGTAAACATCTGAAGAATGTACCCAACAAATTACGATCTGATCTTAAAAGAAGCAAAAATCGGCTAGCAGAACTTATGGAACAGAGATGCTTTATAAAAGGGAAGAGAGGATTCTGTTAGTGTTTAAAGGTCTTAGTGGGACAATATTCAACACCATAAACTGCGTACGAGCAAACTGTTCGGCCTTTGTGGATCTGACTTTTAAGTCTTGTTAGGGCACTGTCCGGTCAAACCCACTAGCGTTGGTATGTCAAGCTGGTTGTCAGTTTTAGGTGTCAAAACACAATTCTTGGGATATGGACTAAGTAGTAGAGACCTTAAGACGAAGACTGTGAAGACAAAGAAGACATCAATTATTCTTCATCGACAAAAGGTTAGTAGGAGTTATGACTTTTAGGGAAATTCTTTTATTCTACTTACTCAATCTTTCGAAATAGTCGGCTACTTTACTAGTGATATAAATAGCGATTGAGATCGTGTTCAAGTCTACATGACCATGTGTTATGTTGGTATTTGTTCCCGTGAATACCAAGTTTACAAGAATGCATGAGATAGATTCGATACCATTTGTCCATTGCAATGGTTTGCTTGCAAATCACTTGTTGGATATGGGTGAATCTAAATGAAAAATCTTGAGCAAGAGTCCAGTGGATTATTGTTCCGAATCCATTTCTAATAACCATCTAGTGTGATAGACACTCATATTTCTTGTGGTTAGGTCGAGTATTTGATATTCCATATTTGTACTAGATTGAATGAGTACTAGACTATACTGTTTAATGAATGAGTACTACATTGATATCCATTCTGCAATTAACAAAATCCATTGTATTTCAGAATGAATACTGGATTTGGTACAGAAACCGGAATTCTATGTATATGCAGGTGCATGAACAACCAGCAGGGTTATGGTTTTTTTTTATACTGGAATTAAATTAGCAACGTTTATAAGTGTTACTAATATAAGTGTTGTTTCTGAAAAAGCAGGGGTACCGAAATACAACCAACTTTTCGTTTGGGCTCGTGAGACTTATGGTCAGATCTGGACGATCTCAAAAATCAATATCCAGATCCGTTAACCTGTGTTTGGATCACAAGGATCAGTCCAACGCAAGACAGTGTCTTGGTAAATCCAAGGGATTGATTGAGGACAACGATCAAGTTTATAATAATGTACTTCTTGTGTTTGCTTTAATTATATAATCAGAGAATATAATGCGGAAAGTAAAGAACACAAGACACCAGAGATTTTTTTAACGAGGAAACTACAACCTGTAAAAAAACCTCGGGACCTCGTCCAGATTGAACACCACACAGTACAAACTGTCTACAAACACTAGCCTACTATAAGACTTCGGTCTAGGATGTAGCAGAGACCAATTCCAACCTTCCAAGCGAACTGGCTACTGTCGCACTCCTTACGTCTCTAGATCCCCCACAGATCGTCACGAACTTGATTTCCCTAGATGACGTCCTTTACATGCCTAGGAGTTGCTTTAACCGCTGTTAAAGGCTTGTGTTAATAATTCTGGGTTTGCAACCTCAATTATCAACTGTATGTTTGAACTGTCCTCTATCAGTTTGACATACACAAAGTGACTTCCTTCGGATTTCTCTAGGTCATACGGAAATCTACTTACAAGCGGGGGCTGACAAGTAAACCGAGTAAACTATGCCCAACTTGTCTCTACCTTAGTTGTAAATGAAGAATCACTTAAGAAACTTATACAACTGGAGCTAACTAGGTCTTCCAACACCGAGTGCAGCCGTGCGTTGCTTCCTTTCAACCTTGTGCGTAACGTATCAGTTCTTGAATGGCCTTACATCAGCAGAGAAGGACCGTAGAATAGACAAGAACGTAATCAGGTTACCAAGGTTACAGGTTACTCCGATATCAACCACTAAGGTCTCAATCTCCTACCTGTGCTTCCCAACTCTCAAGGGAAGTCTTTATAGCCGTAGGTAAATCCCAAGAGGAACTGCTACCTAATACTTGAATA
This sequence comes from Papaver nudicaule, assembly GCA_023529015.1. NCBI lineage: Eukaryota > Viridiplantae > Streptophyta > Magnoliopsida > Ranunculales > Papaveraceae > Papaver > Papaver nudicaule. The sequence goes on from JAJJMA010152847.1 coordinate 14,243, forward strand.
ATTATTCCTCAAGTATTGTGGTATTATATAGGAATACCAAGAAGGGATTAACTCAAATATCTCACACAATTTTACACACCCAGAGTCCCTTAGGGTTTGTGTTTGTATTTTTAGACAATAATGTAATCTATTTTGAGATTTGAGTGACTCTTTTTCGCAGATAAACACAGGTCTCCGCGTACTTGAGATTTTGTACAGAAAAAAACTTATGACGGTTCGTGTTGATCTGGTTTTTAAACACGTCAGTTTGGATAAGTGTTTTTATACGTCTCCTCAACATGGTTTTTGACTTAACCATCTTTGATCACTCAGGTGCCTATTCTGAGTGGTACTGATCATCATCAGGGTTTCTTTTTATTCCCTGATCTCATATTTCCTCATCCTTCAGTACTAACACAAGGAAATCATTTTCAACACTCAAGTTTGAGCGTTGGGGTGAGTATTGAGATACTCACATGATCTAAACCTTCGTTTAGACCTCCTCGATCTCCTTCTTCCTCCAAAGTTATCATAGAAATTATTGTCAATAAGATATGGCTCCGTATCTGATGAACTTCTAGATAATTTCCTAGCTCCATGAACCTGTTTTTCAAGGTCTTCATTGAGCATAGTATATCCTCATAACATATTATTAAGATTATTCTGGCTTATCATATCATTGGAGGTTTGAGGTTGATTTCTCTCAGAGTTTCCTCTCTTGGGAATCCACCTCTTAGTGGTCATGATAGAGACATGCATCTTGTTCCCCATTTCCTGAGGTTTTCTTCTAGAGTATGGAATAGATCTTCTATTATTTGTCTTATACCTTGTCCCTGGGTAAGACTTAGAGAGTTCAAGCACATTTTTTAATACAAGATTCAATGTGTGCTGGAGTTGAGCAACTCGTTTTGTCCTCTTTTGGCTATTGCATTCGGTCTGAAGGTGTCCTTTCTTTTTACAGAAACTACATGATTTCTCATGTTTACCTTCATTAAAACTCTTTTTGTGGGTACTGTTATCATCACAATGATAAGGGGAATTAGTCACCTTATCAGAGGTGCTGGAAGATGTCACTTTCGTTCCAACAGTTTTACCACGACGATTTCTTGTTTTTCTCGATTATTTTTTTTTTTGGGGTTTTCAGAGATTGATTTGAGCCGATCAATTTCTCCCGTTAACTCTTCAATTTTTTCATGAGCAATTATGTGTTCAGATTTTTCAGATTCTGAACTGGTGGGGTTTTGAGGATTATCACTTTTCAGTGTAAGGTCAGACGCATGACTTTTCCTCTTTAGTAGTGAGATCTCAGTGGTTAGAGACATAACCAAGGATTCTTGTTCATTGACTTTATACAAAAGGGAATTAACCTAGGCTTTTAGTCGTGATTTCAGAAGCTTGAAATTTCATGAACTAAATGAGTCCATTACTTTCCTTAGCTGCATCAATTTCAAGATCTGAGTCAGAGTCATCTGACAGAATGAAAGAGTAAGGAGTTGTTCTCCACAAGATGGTGTTGAACCAGTTGTGTATGAGTGTGTTGGAGTGGTGTCCTCTGGTGTAGAGTTAGTACTAGGGTCCATTACTCACAAGCCGCGATCAACACAGACAGTTACGTCTTTAATGTGTTCACCGGCTCTGATACCAATTGAAAAAGTAGGGGTACCGAAATACAACCAACTTTTCGTTTGGGCTCGTGAGACTTATGGTCAGATCTGGACGATTTCAAAAATCAATATCCAGATCCATTAACCTGAGTTTGGATCACAAGGATCAGTCCAACGCAAGACAGGGTCTTGGTAAATCCAAGGGATGGATTGAGGACAACGATCAGGTTTATAATAACGTACTTCTTGTGTTTTCTTTAATCATATAATCAGAGAATATAATGCGGAAAGTAAAGCACACAAGACACCAGAGATTTTTTTAACGAGGAAACTACAACCTGTAGAAAAACCTCGGGACCTCGTCCAGATTAAACACCGCACAGTACTAACTGTCTACAAACACTAGTCTACTATAAGACTTTGGTCTGGGATGAAGCAGAGACCAATTCCAACCCTCCAAGCAAACTGGCTACTGTCGCACTCCTTACGTCTCTAGATCCCCCACAGATCGTCACACACTTGATTCCCCTAGCTGAAGTCCTTTACATGCCTAGGAGTTGCTTTAACCGCTGTAAAAGGCTTGTGTTAATAATTCCGGCTTTACAACCTAAATTATCAACTGTATATTTGAACTGTCCTCTATCAGTTTGACATACACAAAGTGACTTCCTTCGGATTTTTCCAGGTCATACGGAAATATACTTACAAGCGGGGGCTGACAATTAAACCGAGTAAACTATGCCCAACTTATCTCTACCTAAGTTGTACACGAAGAATCACTTAAGAAACTTATACAACTGGATCTAACTAGGTCTTACGACACCGAGTGCAGCCGTGCGTTGCTTCCTTTCAACCTTGTGTATAACGTATCAGTTCTTGAATGGCCTTATGTCAGAAGAGAAGGACCGTAGAATAGACAAGAACGTGATCAAGTTACCAAGGTTACAGGTTACTCCGATATCAACCACTAAGGTCTCAATCTCCTACCTGTGCTTCCCAACTCTCAAGAGATGTCTTTATAGTCGTAGGTAAATCCCAAGAGGAACTTCTACCTGTTAGAGAATGGCTCGGTCAACCTCACTAAGTGTTGGTATGTCAAGCTTAGTTGTCAAGTTTAGTGATCAAAACTCGACCGCTAAACAACACACAATTAGGTGAAGTCATGTGAGAGAGTTAGCTTTAGGTTGTGGAAGATTTTGGTAGGATTTAGAATAACCGGTTGAAGAGTTGAAGAAAGACTGAAGATCAAACGAAGACATCCGGCTTCATCATTCAACAGGTTAGTGAATCTAAATAACGCGATTCCATTATCTTTTACACTTGCGCTACAAATGACATAAACATAACTCTCAGCTTGAGCTTTACGTTATAACTTGATCACTTGTGATCAGTGTGTCTTATGATAACTCCACTTTACCACTTGTGGAATTAGTGTTGTAGTTATGACGTTCCAATATTGCTTAGAGCTTTCTTTTCTTCTCAGTCTCTAAGTTAATATAAAGTTTTTTCCTAAAACCTTTTCGAGTTGGATATAGCATTGTGATGTTATCTCGGTAGTACTTACGAGATTTGATACATCACAATATTGTGTCTCTTCTTACCTAGTCTGGCTCTTTCGGATTGATTGCATATATTTATATGAGCCAATGTAAAAGAGATCGTGACTCACACTTATGTTGTGTAGACTCGAAATACTGTTGTTTCTGAGATTCGAATACGACGTCCTAATTTGGCTCTGAACTCTGAAGTTCTGAATCATTCATTTGATTCTGTATATGAACATCTTGTATGCCATATCTCACTTCTGGATTTCGAAACCATATTTGTGTATCTCGACTTATGAATTTTCAATGTTTCAACCTCAATGTAGGTTTTGATAAAACTTGACGTTGATTTCGAAACCATAATCTACTTTTCGCATTCATAAGCTATTGGTCAGAAAATGTAAACATCGTGACCAATGAGATATTACAGATTCAAAATAATGTTTGTGTGGCTGACAGTGACTTGAGAATCGAGGCCAATATGTCTTGACCATGTGAGATCTAAAAGGTCGAAAAGACCCTAGGTTTCCTGAAGGTTTATGTGAACCAGGAAATATATTCCTGTGCGTCGAGGCTAAAAAGCTGTGATGGTGAAACGGTTCTCGACCACATGTACTCTCAAGTTCGACACCAAACATTTGAATAGAATTTAATATGTGTTTCTTGTTTCGAAACCTTAAACAAGGTTTTGTTAAACAGAATCTAGATTTCGAAACCAAGCTTTAGGTTTCGCTATATGGAAACTTGATTTGGGAACCTTAAAACAGTTCCGGTCATATAATGAACTTTAGGTTCCGAAACCTCAAATTGGTTTCTGCCAAAACTGACGTACGTTTCGAAACCTTAATATGGTTGACTCAGAATGCGTATTTTCGAAGTTCAAACTCTATCATTTTGATTTGTGCTTCAACGAATTAATGAGTCTGATATTCTCGGTTTGAAGTTTGAATTAGTTCATCTTCAATGTACAACTAACTGAGTTTGAGTCATCATCTGGAAAATGGTTAGTCGCTCTAGTTAGTGGACACATTATTACGGATCAATACTGTACGTGATTAAATATTCGTATGCTTTACTACTTGATCAAATATTCATTTGATTATTCATTTGATGTTTTGATTTGAATTCTTGGATATCATTAACGTGACATCTATATTGGAATCAAGAATTCTGGAGATTTAACATTTTGCTAGTTACTCGTGGAATCTCGCACCGTACTTCCAATGGTATATCTATTTGCGTGATTCGGAACGTCTGAACCTTTGTGTTCACTTAAGCTTAACACACAAGGCTTTGTCCACGTTTGTTATGATGCGTTTATGCGGAATGTTGAACCACGTTGGACCAGATCCCACTTCCACCTAAGTTCGTCTGGTTAGCCCAGCAATACCAAGGAAGTAATGCCGACATTATAAAGCTGGTGACGGCATTTGGAAGTAATATCTAAGGAGATTTTTGAAACTCAGGACACGATTCGAATTGAGATCTTTCCCAGGGATCATAGTTGGTAAGCACCATATTTTGAATTAAATCGAAATATCCAAATATACTTATAAATATTATTTGCTTTGATTGCACTTGGCTAAACATGTTTCGAAAATCTATTTTCTTTATGGAATATATTTTTCTTAAATGTAAAATGCTAGAGTATTAGTTCTCATTAAAAGTTATGAGACTAAATGGGGAATTTCGGAACTATTATGTAAATGTGCTTTGTGGAATTTCCTAAATTAAACTTTGCCTCATTTCAAAGCTAAAGCCTTAGTCAATATAAATAGGAGTGGTATCTCTCCTAAAAGCTTTATCCCTCTAACCAAGCTCTTCTTCGGAATTGTTAGCTTGTGTTGCCGCTTTTCTTTTCAGTTACCTTTGAGCTCTTTCTCTCGGTCTAGAATTGCGTGTAAGTCTTCACTTGGGATCGAGAAGCCTAGAAGTACCTCTTACGGGAAACTAGTTTATGTTTACTAGTCTTCTTTGTATTGTACTTGTGTTCTGTTATATCACGTCTATCAAACCTAACGATCTTGTTTATTCCAAGGTCCTTCTCTTCTGATATAAGGCCACTCAAGATCGTTGTGATTAGAACATACTCTTTATATATTAACCTGGATTTGTTAGCAAGCCGCTTTCGGTTTGTGTGCCTAACCTATAGATATTGAGTGGAATCAAGATCGTTGTTATTTGATTTTTTTCTTTGCAGGTACACTGTTCTTCACAGTCATATCATATTGTACTTGCTACAGCTATCTACTTGATTCCAACTGGGATGACAAGGTTGCTCTTTCGGGAGTTTAGGTTTTGAAACCTTGATCGATATCTCGAGGTGTTTTTTGCCTAAGTAAACTCAATATCTTCGCTCTTGGTGTGAAACGACTTCAGTGAAATATATGTAAGTTACCAAGGTTATCATCTAGCGATTTGACCTGCCGCTATTTGGTTGTTGTCCAAAGGTTGTAATCATCCGATTGGAGGTCGGGTAGCGATAGTCCTCACGACGGGCTGTGAGGCAACTCTTGCGTAAGACAGTAAAAGACGTCTGTTTGCGTAAGGGAGTACATGTGGGTGACCACCTTGCTGTGGTTGGAGGCGTAGGAATATTGAGGGGAAATCTTTGTGATTAATAGTCGTATTAGGGTCATATTGTCTGCACCATCTAGTCCGAAGTCTGAGAGTAGGTGTGTTGGCGGCTTAATTCTTAAGAGTATTCAAACTGGACGAGGTCCCGGGGTTTTTCTACGAGTTTGTAGTTTCCTCGTTAACAAAAATCTTGTGCATGTGATTTCTTGTTTTTGTTTACTGTTGTGTTATTTACTGTAAGCAATAATCTATATACTTTGTTCCGCAAAAGAAAGGAATTGGTGGTGTACTCGGTACCCTCGTCTTTTCAATTGGTATCAGAGCGGGTATCATGCTTTACGGCTGTGAGTGTAGAAAGTGCCTTCTACAAATAAAAGCATCCTAAAGGTGAAGCTGCGTAAGAAGACTATCTCTGAGAAGTACAGAATCATCAACGGAAGGCCACGGCGAATTATCAGGTATGAGAGATTAGCCATAGGGCCGCCGAAGTCACACCAGCGAACATCATGAGTAACAAATGGCGAAGGGTGTTGCAGCGAGATATGAATCCATCATTCAGCGAAGCAAAGGACACATCATTGACAAAGGGCGGTACGGTAGTCGGGCATTTATGAGAATATCAGAATGGGCAGGTTGTCAGAGTTGACTCGTTGACTCAGTGGGATCCGCGTCAGCAATCCTTATCCAAAAGAAGACTAGTTCGCTGAAGGATATAAGCACTCGCCGACCTTGCTTGTCGGCGAAAGGGAACAAACTGTTATTGTAAGTGTAAAGAGTATATTCGCTACGTGGCGCAAGATCAAGACAGTTGTAACTTAGTCTCGCCCAGGAGAAGACACACCATAGAAGAATTCTAGCATAGGATTCCCATTAAGGGTAGTTTGGTAACTCCACCTAAGTAGGTCTCATATAAAAGGCAATGTAACCCTAAAAGAAAGGGATGGTCTCTACTACCTTCTCTCTCTACCCCATCTCCTTCTCTACTACTCTCTTCTACTCAAGAACATGAAGAACACTTCAAGTTCTCATGGAAATCCATGTAATAATATCACCACAAATCACTAATAAATCCGAGGACGTAGGATTGCTTTCTAGCTCCGAACCTCGTTAAAAAAGTCTCCTTGTCTCTCTTTATTTATGTGTGTTACAATTAGATCTAGGAACAAGTAA
>JAJJMA010152861.1:0-13349 GCA_023529015.1 Papaver nudicaule
AGCCCAGTGGAAAAACATCCTAGATATCTACCTTCTAACTCGCTCACGTGCCTACAAGCACCAGTTTGGGCTTCTACAAGGAGTTGTAGATGGGATTCAAATTTAGCATTTACAGAAGAGCCGGATACTGTGGCCATTTGCCGCAGTTGGGCTTTCAATTGATTGTCAAGTTCTCTGGCACGATCGCCGTGAATCTTACAGAAATCTTTCCATCTCTGTGTTTCCTGTTCGGCGAAATCCCTTTCAGAGATGGCAGTGTTCAGGCGAGAGGCAAGCTTATCAGCTCTCGCTTTCTCATCCAAGCGTAAGGAGCTTGCCCTCATATGGTCCACAATTGCGGCTTCTTTGCGCTTGTTATTAAGCTCAGCTAATCGGCGGGCATTGTCTCGCTCGCTCTCCATCCACTTTAAGTCAGCTTGGGAAACTTTGAGAAGATTATCAAGGTTAACATTTAATTCGTTTACAAAATTTAACTCTCGGCGGTACCACTCAATAGTCTTAGCCTGGCCGTACAACATATCGCACTTCTTAGCATTAGCTTTCGCCAAGTTATCTATCTCGGTTTCAGCTCGCTTCAGTTGTGTGTCAGAATGCTGATGGCAACCTTGGAAGGGGCAAGATCTAAGGGTCTCGGCGAAATACTAGAAAGGAAAGAAAATTCAGTTTACAAATCTAAGAAGGAAAAATACCTTGAAGGTCTCCGCGCTCAGTGGATTCTTTAAGATTAGCGTTAAGCAATCTTGTCGCTTCTGCTTCTTTCGCCTTCAGCTGGCGTTCGAGGCTCTCGTTCTCACCAATCAGGAAATTCACCATATCGACTTGAACATCAAAGGTATCAATCAGACTCAAACAGTGTTGAAATGCCTGAGGCAGAAGCGAAAGAAAAAGTCAGCAAATCTAATTATTATAGTTGGACAATAAGAGTACATTAGAATGAGTAGTTACCGCGGCAGCCATGAAAAAATGTTCTTGGGAGGTCAACCCTTGGGCTACAGAAGCTAAGCTTGAAGAATGGGCAAGGCCTGTTGAAGCATACTTTAACATGGCGGCGTAGTAGCGAGCAGCAGGACTGTTCTTCTCTTCTTCCAAAGAGAGTAAACGAGAAAAAGACTCGGCGAGACTATTTACTACCATGCCGGTGTCGCTCCTTCTCGGGAGCCTAGAATCCCTATCGCCAAACGGCATTCCGTGCAGATTTGTAAGAGCGAGAGGAGAATTAGAGCTTCCGGAAGGACGAGTGAAAACGCCCCCAGCGGGAGGAATGATAGGCTCTCGCCCAGAAGGAATATTTGGAGTCTCCTTTGCAGGCTCGGCTTCAATCATTATTGTATCGCTGCTTTTCTCTTCAGGAATGGTTATCAGGAGTTGGTTAATAGGGGTTTTATCCCTTGGGTTGATGGGAGGCTTTTCTGAAGAAGGAGTTGTGGAACCAGAAGTTGATCGCCGAGTGCGAGGCAGGTTCGGCTGAGGCAGTACTGTAGCGGAAGGCGGAGGCACAGCACCTCCAGTGTTAGCAGAGGCATCGCCTTGAGAATTCTCGATGGCAGCGGCATCTAACTTGATCTTTTTCAAGGTTTGGCGAAGTTCTTCCTGAGGAGTTAGAGTGGGAGTACTCTGCAAATAAACGACACACCTATCAGATCTCGAAACAAGGAGAGGCAAATATAGATATATATTTTTAAAATATATGAGATATATTTTAAAAATTAGAACTCAGTGTGCTTGTTTCTAGATCTTCAACTCTGCCTTTTTTGGAAGCCCGGCGAGAGAAATATAGATATATATTCATTAAAAGTAAATATTACCTGGGAAGAAGACTTCCTTTTGGTAGACTTCTTGGACTGTATCACCCACTGACCCTGAGAATCCACTTGTATTTTGCCATCGGCATCTAGATATTGTTTTTCCTCCGCCCAATCCAAATGGGTAAAGTCATGATCTTTGAAGCGCTTGTGTTCTTCTTCAAAATCTAATCGCTTGATCGATTTTTCGGCATCATGCCATCCCAGCAACCAGGGACCCTCAAGCAAGCAAGGCAGGTTGGTCCAGCCAGTCTCGGAACTCTTCCTCGCCGTAACAGTCTTGTTTGTAATTTCTTTGGCGTCTGCAGCACCAAGCATGACTTCTTCTGGTTTCTTTGCAAACTTTTTCTTGGTAACAAAGCGATAAGCCCAGGGCTCACCCTTTACAGAGGAAGGAAGAACATCGTATTGCTTCATAAAATTTTCAACAGTATACGACTCTGGAGGAAATTTACCCTTCTCAAACAGATCTGGATAATTGGTTTTGTTGCTACGGCGAAGCTTCCACTCCACCATAATGCGAATTGCATTCGCCGTAAGTTGAAAAGGACTTTTCTTTATCGCCAAGAAGAGATCACACATAAAAGTATCGGCGGGATCATACAAAGGAAACAAATCCGCCTTTCCAGCTTTGAGTGTACCATAAGCAGTTATGGCACCCTCACCATGTTGTTCCGGCGTACGAAGATCTTCCAATGTAGTGGGAGTAGTAGCTTTGGTCACCTTTTTTAAAGGCGTTAAAGTCAAAGGAGCGATGAAGATTTTATCATAAGCGCAATACTCCGCCCACTTCTTCCAGGATGGGCGAGTAAGAACTTTGGTAGCGACAGGAGAAGTTGGAGATTCAACCTCAGTGATTGGTGAGTTGGAAACCTGTGTAGCGGGAGTTGTAGAACTGGAAGAGGCTTGAGTTGTAGAAGCCATGGATGCTGGAAAATTATTAAAGAAAGGATTCAGATGTATCGGAAAAACGAAAGTTGCCGGAAAATATAAACAAACCTGGTAAGACAATGAAGAAAGGAGGATGAAGCACGGATTCTGCACAATGAAAGTGGGAAAAGTGAAGGCAAAGTGATAGTGAGATGTTTGGTGAAGGGATCTGTGAAGAAGCAAAGCAGCAGCAACAGTAGGAAAAGGAGTTTAGGGTTTGAGAAGCTCTGAAGTTTTTGCTCGAGTGAAGAAGAAGAAGGTAAAGAGGTTAAGGCAAAATTTTTTCAGTATTTATAGGAGAAGGAGGAGTAACTGGCGCCCGGCGGTTACCAATCGTGGGGAAGTAGCGGAGATTACGGGCATCAACGGTTACAAGTCATAAAGTGAAGAAGGCTGCATGAAGGACACGTGGCGTAACGGAAGCTGAGAGAAGGGCATGTGGCGCAGTAAAGACTTAGTGGAGAACGTGGTATGGCATTTTCGGCGATAAGAATTTCACCTCCGGCGATCAAAGATCTTGGAGATGAAAGAGGCAAAATGTAAGGGTAGAAAATGCCTTCGTATGATAATAGCATCCTAAGGGCTAAGATGTATCAAAAGGGGTCCGCATGAGAAGTATGGAATCAGCAATAAAAGCTGTGGGCGAAGCATATGGCACCAGTGCCTAGTGGCGAGATGAAATGTCATCAGCGAAGTAAGATTAGTATAGCGTGGGAAGGTGAAATATTGGTGAGAAGTAGTTGAGCATTCATTACCCGTCAGAACGGATAGATTGTCAGGGTTGACTTGTTGACTCGGTGGAAACCTCGTCAGCAATCCTTATCCTTATGAAGAACCACCCGCTGGAAGTAATTATACCACGGCGAGATGCTTTACCAGCGAATGAAGACAAATCGCTGTCAGAATGTAATCTGTCTGTATTAGCTGTATAGCACTATTGTAATCCCCTATAAATAGCGAGGGACATCTCTGAGAAAGGGGTGGGACACATTTCGGATTGGTCTAGAGAGAGGAAAAGTCTTCTACTTGCTCTCTATAGCCCAAGGCTGAAATTAGGGTTCTTATTGTGAGAAACATTTAGAAGATTAGCAAGGTAACTAAGAGTTGTAATCATGTTTATAATAGTGGAATCCTTGGATGTAGTCCTATCTTAGGGCGAACCAAGTAAAACAGCTTGTCAAGTATCTCTAACCTTAATCTCTTTCTATCTGACGCTGTATGTTAGATGTATGCTATGGTTTGATTGTGTGTGTGTGTTTGTGTATGATATATGGGTGTACTGTGTAAGGTCTAACCCATGGGATTTTACACAGTTACATTTTGGCGCTAGAAAAGGTTTTGAACTTGTTTTTTCCTTGATTTTGAGTATGATTTGTGATGTTCTCATATGTTCTTGTTTCTATATATGGTATGATATATGAGTTTTACAACTCGCCGACTCTGTTTCAGTAACTTTATCATGCTATTCAGAGATGTTATGCTCGCTATGTAGAGATTCTTCATGATTTTGCTCTTGTTTTGCTATATATAGTAGGCTATGCAACTTGTTATAAGGATTCCCTGATAGAATGTTATTAAGCTTAGAAAGTATTAGAGTATTTTTAGTATGCTATGGCGATGGATCAGGATTTTCAGTAGACATTTTTTACCATTTATGGAAATTATGCTGTGTTAAGTGTCATGATGATTATAGACAAGCGCTAGTTGGCTTGTATTGACAATTTTATCACATATTTTACATTTTTCACATGAGCAGTGGAGAAAATCAGTTTAGAGGATAGAAAAATGTCATTTTTGGGTGTGGATTCTTGTCGGAAAATGCAAATATAGATATATATTTCCGTAAAAAAGCATCTTTCCGGCGAGTAGGTGAAATCATAGAATCATAGAAGAAATCATGTTCTAAACTCATTTCAAAAACCTTCCTAAAAACATCGGCCAAGTAGTGATAGCCGATAACACTGGATCCACAAATACCACAGAAACTTTGCTGAGGCAAATTCTTGAGGCCAATAACAGACAGGCGGATCAAGTGCGGAGGCAAATGCAGTTACAGATGGAGACAGTACTTCAGAGTCATAGAGAACTGATGGCGGCACAACACAAAGGTCACGCATCCCACTCGCACTCGACTCGCCATACCTCTCATTCACATTCATCTCGCCATGGGTCCCATGCGCACTCCTATTCAAATTCCCATACAACTCGCCGAGCTGAGAAGAGTGGTACTAGTACGACAGAAATGTCAGATTCAACAGCGAAATATGACGAAAGAGGCAGAAGGATGAACATACCTGGAAAAGATGACAAAGACCGCAGCAGATCGAAGCAGCTACATAAAATGGATAAAGAAATGAAGAAAGATTTTCGCCGATTAAAGCGCAAGGTAAAAGAGCTGAGTGGATCTTCGAGAGAATCGAGATACAGGGTGGCATTGTCGGAAGCACAAAAAACACCCTTTCATGATTGTATCACCTATGGATTTGTTTCTCCCAAGTATTCTACACCTAAATTCACCTCCACTTATGATGGAACGGGAGATCCTTCGCAGCATTTAAAAGCTTACAAGCGGGACATGGCAGCTTGGATAGGGTCAGATCCCATAATGTGTATGGCTTTCCCTGCTACACTCAAGGAGGAGGCTTTAGCTTGGTTTGATGGGCTTGAAGAAGGAAAAATTAGGGATTTCGAGAAATTGGAATCCAAGTTTTTGCGTGCCTTTATCCAGAACAATAGAAGTCGGCCGGGCGTAGAAAGGTTATTCAACATTAAGAGAAGACACATGGAGGCTTACAAAAGTTTCATTCAAAGGTGGAGAAAAGCAAGTAGTGAAGTGGGGTCAGAAGTATCAGAGAAGGAGAAGATAAGATCATTTCTTAGTGGTATGGAGACGACAGACCAGTTATATCAAAAGCTATTTTGGGATATGCCAAAGGATTTGCAAACTTTGAGGGCGATGCAGGATGAATGGTTGAATTATGAATAAATCAGAGAAGAGGAGCTGCGCTCGAAGAAGGAAAGAGCAAAACAAATTCATTCAATTAATAGTCTCTCGCCGGAAGATCAAGAAGAAATCAGGAAAGAATGGTTGAAGGCGGAGCAGCGGAGATCGGCGCAAAATCCTGTGTCGGCGATAGTGGCACCAGAAGCGGAGAAACAGCAGCAATTAGCTACCGCCGAACAGCATTGGAACTCGCAGAAGCGTGAAAATTATGATGGGCGTGATAAACAAGATAACAGAGGAGGAAATTACGGACGTGGAGGAAGAGATAATCGGCGAAATGGGAATGGTGATAGAAGATATAATGGAGATAACAGAAAGTTTGGTAGGGGTAATCAGTAACCTTTCCAAGACGCTACTCTGCCTAAATTACGTGTTTCTTATACAGATGCATTTGGTCAGATTGAAAGTTCAAATTGTAGAGATGAAATCCGCTATCCTTATAACAGAGGAAACCCAAGGGTCCCGCAAGCCAATACCAATTCATTCTGTCAATTTCACCAATTTCATGGCCATACAACCGAGAATTGTACCGGCGTACAACAAGAAGTGCACAGATTCATCCGCTTGGGGAAATTTCAGGATTTCCTAGAATTGCCGCCACCACCTCCTCTCATGGTCCAGCCAATTCAGGCCATTCCTGCTCAAGCTCCAAAGGTTTACGAGGTTAAGGTTGAACGAGATTTGTTGGAATTAGATTGCTTTTCCATTGTGCATTCCAAGATTACTAGGGATGAATTTCATGATAACGTTATGTCTCGCGTGCACAAGCGAGATAGAATGGGAAATGAGATTTGTAGTGTCGCCGTCAAGCAAGAGCCTTTGCAAGAATGGATGAAGGCGTGTGTTGGGTTTTCCGCAGAGGAAATTCCTCCAGAGGGAAGGAATCATAATAACCCCTTGGTTCTCACCATTCAGATGGAAGGGTTCAGGTTGCCAAAGGTGCTTATTGATCCGGGAAGTTCTGTGGATATCCTCTTTAACACTGCCTTTGAAGCGATGAGAGCAAAAGACAAGAAAATACCCTCGCCGACGGTATCCTCCTACAACATTTATGGGTTTAATGGCATTGCTTCTAAGCCTAAAGGCGAGATTGAATTAAAAGTGAAAATTTGTGATGAATACTTCTTGAATACTACTCTCTGTATTGTGGATGTTGACTCGCCGTATGCTGCAATTCTGGGAAGACCATGGCTCCACAGTCTAAAAGGAGTCCCATCAACTTATCATCAACGCCTAAGATTCCCCACACCATTTGGAGTCGCCGAGTATGTTGGAGATTTATCAGTGGCCAAGGCGTGCAATTCGGCGGATGTGCAAATGCGAGAAAATCGAAAGGCGAAATTGGCGGAGAAAAAGAAGCTTGGTAAGGAAGCAATTAAGGAGCAAGAAATTCTAGACTTCATCGCTAATCCAACCACATATGTGCATTCAGTAAATTCAGTAGAAGATTCGGCGAAGTCTGGAGATAAGACCTTATAGCAATTAAAGGAACCATCGCCGATGGGAGAACCAGAGCTACATTTCACGGCGGTGGAACCTACTAAAGATGTAAATATCGGCGATGAACAGAATCAAAAGATGGTGAAAATTGGTACTTTATTAAATGAAGACGAATCGGCGAAATTGATAGCACTGCTAAAGGAATATGTTGATGTCTTTGCTTGGGGTATGAACGAGATGCCAGGGATTGATCCGTCGATAGCATGTCACAAACTCGATATTGATCCAAAGGTCAAACCATTTAGGCAAAGAATAAGGAAATTGGCCCCAGCTTACAAGGAAGCAGTGGAGGCAGAAATCGACAAAATGAGGGCGTCTGGTATAATAAGGCCAGTACAATATCCACAATGGATAGCTAACATGGTGGTAGTACCTAAAAAGAACAAGGGGGTGAGGATCTGCATCGATTTTAATGATCTTAACAGAGCTTGTCCCAAAAATAGTTTCCCGCTGCCAAGTATTGACCAGACTGTGGACGCTACATCAGGTCACGAGTTGCTATCATTTATGGATGGTTACTCAGGATATAACCAAATACCTCTAGCGGAAGAAGATCAGAAGCATACAGCTTTCTTTTCCACTAAGGGGTTATTTTGTTACACTCGAATGCCTTTTGGGTTGAAGAATGCTGGCGCTACCTATCAAGAGATGGCGCAGAAAATGTTTGAAAAGTGGATAGGAAAGACAATGGAAGTATACGTTGATGACATGCTAGTCAAGAGCAAAAAGAAACAAACTCATGTGGAAGACCTCAGAGAGATATTCAACCATATGCGTATTACCAAGCTAAAGATTAACCCGGCAAAGTGTGTATTCGGTGTAACTTCAGGAAAATTTTTGGGGTATGTCGTCACAAAGAAGGGAGTAGAAGCTGATCAAGCCAAGGTTAAAGCGATCATAGAAATGCCTTCGCCGGTAACCGTAAAAGACGTTATGCGACTCAATGGAACTTTGGCGTCTCTCAACAGATTCATCTCCAGATTCTCCGACAAGTGCAAACTATTTTTCCAGACATTGAAGAAAGGGGAAAAGTTCAATTGGACTGAAGCGCATGAAGAGGCATTCCAAGGAATTAAAAAGTATCTCGCCACTCTCCCAGCAATTCAGCCACCTGAGCACGGCGAAGAATTGAGAGTATATCTCGCCGCTACATCATTCGCTATCAGCGCAGTGCTCGTAAGAACCAAGGGCGGGGAAACGCCTATATATTATATCAGCAGAACATTGCAAGGGGCGGAGAAGAATTACACCAAAATAGAGCAGTTGATCCTGGCTTTGGTTTTCGCGTCGCAGCGATTGCGTCCATACTTTCACGCTCATCCCATTGTGGTCCTCACCAAAACTCCAATAGAATCCATCTTACACAGCTCCCAGCGAGTAGGACGCATCGCCAAGTGGAATCAACAAATTGAGCAGTTCGGCGTTCAGTATGAAATACGAACAGCTCAGCGGTCTCAGGTTATAGCAGATTTCCTCGCCGATTTCCCGATAGATGAAGAAGAAGAAATAGAAGAAATCCCATCCTCTTTGGATGAGCAAGAGCATGAAGTCCCAGATTTATTGAAATGCAGGCCTGATGGATGGGAGGTTTATGTGGATGGTTCGTCGAATAAAGAAGGAAATGGAATTGGAATCGTTCTTATCTCTCCAAAAGGGGCGAGGATAGTGCATTCGTTAAGATTAGAATTCTCGGCGACCAACAATGAGGCAGAGTACGAAGCAGTCATTCATGCAATGCGGATACTCATCGAAATGAAAATTAGCAATGTTAGATTGACAAGTGACTCCCAGCTAGTGATTCGACAAATATCTGGACGATACCAGACAGCAGACCCATCTATGCAGAAGTACCTAAAACTTGCTAGGGAGTATGCCCAGAGGATTACGGGTATCAAGTTTCGCCACATCTGCAGAAAAGATAACAGGCACGCCGATGCACTGGCCTTTATCTCTTCAATGATGACAGACCCAGATGTTCCTTCAATAGCTATTGAAAGGGTAATGCAGCCATCAGTAACAGCTCCAAGGCGATGGGAAGTATTAACAACAAGCGTCGAAGAGTCAGCAGAAACAGATTGGAGATCGCCAATACGGTACTATTTAGACCGCCTAACCTTACCAGGAAATCAAATCTTGGCTCATCAGATCATTAGTCGCTCGGCGAACTATGAACTCCGAGATGGAATCTTATATCGCCGGTCATTCTCTGGACCACTTCTGCGATGTGTATCAAGGGAGGAAGGTAATAAATTATTAAAGGAGATTCATGAAGGAGACTGTGGAAATCATGGTGGCCAAAGAGCTCTAGCCTTGAAGGTCAGAATGCAAGGATATTACTGGCCTTGGATGAATAGAGATGCAAAGGAATATGTTCAGCGATGCAAACCATGCCAGTTGTATGGAAGAAGAATTAAAGCGCCGGCAACATCTTTGAATTCGGTACTTAGCCCTTGGCCATTCGCCAAGTGGGGCATTGATATTATTGGTCCACTAACTACAGGCTCTGGACAGCGGAAGTACATCATTGTGGCGACAGAATATTTCACCAAGTGGTGTGAAGCTAAAGCTATCAGGAAGAAAACAGGACAAGAAGTATTCACATTCATCTGGGAGAACATATTCTGCAGATTTGGTGTGCCGGCGGAGATATGTACAGACAATGGAAAAGAGTTAGTCGGCGACAACATAAGGAAGTTACTCGCTCATTACAGCGTCAAGCTGGGAAAATCAACTCCCTTATACCCTCAGAGTAACGGCCAGGCGGAAGCCACCAATAAGACTATTGGAATGGGACTAAAGAAAAGATTAGAAAAGCATAAAAAGGCATGGTGTGAACATTTGCACAATGTCTTGTGGTCGTATAGAACTACGGTTCGAGAAGCAACTGGGGCATCTCCTTTCTTACTTACTTTCGGTGCTGAGGCAGTACTCCCATCTGAAGTAATTCTGCCCACTACAAAGCATGAGGCATGGGAAAAGAATCTGAATACAGATCTAATCCTAGCCAAGCTAGATGACTTAGAAGAGCAGCGGTTGATCGCCCTTACTCATATGGAGAATTACCATCGGCGATTGGCCAGGGAATATAACAAGCGAGTCATTCCAAGAGAATACTCACCCGGCGAGCTGGTCCTCCGAGAAGTACCCCCATCTCAACGAGAAGGCTGCAGGAAGCTGGAACCTGTATGGGATGGCCCATATGTGGTCAAAAGAGTGGCTGGACCAGGAGCGTATATACTAATTGATGAGCATGGCGTACAACTGGAGCATCCATGGAACGCCAGGTTCCTTAAGAAATACTATCCTTGAAAGGAACAATGTAAAATCCGAAGTCTTGGGCGGGCATAATACCCAAGAAATCTTATTAACTGATGTAACATAACAGTAAATAAGATCCGGGGACGTAGGTTTGCTATCATGCGCCGAACCCCGTTAACAAATTCTTGTGTCACACATATTTTTCATTCACTGGGTAGTCTAACCACAGTGATGACTAAAGTCTAAAAGCTCAAAGAGCATAATAACTGAGGCAAAACACTCAGCAATAGGCAACAAAAGCCACTCACAGAGGCACAAATGCCCAAGGCAATAAAGCCATACAAAACCCTGATCAGGTACTAGGGCCATGAGCCATTTTCAAAGGCATAACGCCCAAATTAATAAAATTAATCAAGAGCCAAGATCTCTTAAGGAAGCTTGCTTGCATTGAGTGAACGCACCTACTTGTAAGAGTTAGTCCGACCCAGGAATTAGTGTAAGACCAGTTCGTGTTACTTGTTGATCTGTAAGTGTTTGAAAGGAAATAAGGATCCCTTTCGCTGTAGCATCATACTGGCGATCACCGCGGTATGCTAATCCGTCTACGCCATAGCGTCACCTCTGGCGGAAGCTATAGTGTATTAAAGTCTATGAGGGCAACCCACTCTACTTATATTAGATCGCCGACGGGCACAAGTAACAATTACGGCTGGAGTCTAAACCTGTCGCTCCGAGAAACTGTTCGTCAGTTGTTGAAATTGTTGGCTGTACAAGACCAGGCCGTCACTCAATGTCAAGTTAAGTCTTTGAAGGCATATAAAAGCTCAAAGAGCATAATAGCTGAGGCAAAACACTCAGTGATAGGCTAAAAGGCCACATACAGAGGCAAGAATATCTATTACCAAGCAAGCGTAATAGAAGATAATGTAAAGGCAACATTTAAAAGAAAGAATATCTATTACCAAAGCTAAGGACAATATCCATACAAGGCAGCAACACAAATGAAAAGAGGCGAAGGACTCGCCTTAGCAAAACACAAAATAAAACGATTGTTCACTACAAGAAGTCTACTAAAGGAAGCTGCCAGAGGCACAAAGAAAGAATAAAGTTGCCAGTCACTAAGGGGCGGATCTATCCTTGCCGTCTTGTCCCTGCACATCCACTATCTTTTCTTCTTCTTCTTCCGCTTCTTCCTCTTCCGCTTCTTCTTCTTCTTCTTCTTCATGGACCGTTTCTTCTTCTTCTTCCTCGCCACTAGACCCGGACCCCTCGCAATCCACAACCTCATTCACAGCGGAAGTTTTGGGAGCAAAAGCATATTCCTCAGGAATCTTAAGACCCATCTCTGGAAATTTTTTGTTAACATATTCTTGGACGGCGACAAAGTCCATCAGGAGCAATTGTTCCTTATGTTTAACATCCTTTGCTAGGAGGTCCTTCTGAGCTCTACTCAAATCAGCTTGGAGTCCACTCTGGATATCGCCCAAGTATTTCACCTTACTCTCAAGGCCTTCAATAGAGGTTTGGCATTTCTTGTGGTCTTGGAGCTGAAGGTTTAGTTCAGCGATTTGGTCAGGACATTGGCGGTGCGCTTCCACGGCCTGCTTCAGTCTCTCTTCACAACCATTGTGATGAGTAAGCTTCCCAGCCAAGTTGGAGATGGTCTCAGTACATAGCTTGTGATCCTCAACAATCTTTTCTTGCTTCTTCAATTCTTCTTCTAAATGTTTGACTCGCCCTGAAAGTAAAAGATGGGAATTAGAAACTGAGGCAATATGAATAGCCCAGTGGAAAAACATCCTAGATATCTACCTTCTAACTCGCTCACGTGCCTACAAGCACCAGTTTGGGCTTCTACAAGGAGTTGTAGATGGGATTCAAATTTAGCATTTACAGAAGAGCCGGATACTGTGGCCATTTGCCGCAGTTGGGCTTTCAATTGATTGTCAAGTTCTCTGGCACGATCGCCGTGAATCTTACAGAAATCTTTCCATCTCTGTGTTTCCTGTTCGGCGAAATCCCTTTCAGAGATGGCAGTGTTCAGGCGAGAGGCAAGCTTATCAGCTCTCGCTTTCTCATCCAAGCGTAAGGAGCTTGCCCTCATATGGTCCACAATTGCGGCTTCTTTGCGCTTGTTATTAAGCTCAGCTAATCGGCGGGCATTGTCTCGCTCGCTCTCCATCCACTTTAAGTCAGCTTGGGAAACTTTGAGAAGATTATCAAGGTTAACATTTAATTCGTTTACAAAATTTAACTCTCGGCGGTACCACTCAATAGTCTTAGCCTGGCCGTACAACATATCGCACTTCTTAGCATTAGCTTTCGCCAAGTTATCTATCTCGGTTTCAGCTCGCTTCAGTTGTGTGTCAGAATGCTGATGGCAACCTTGGAAGGGGCAAGATCTAAGGGTCTCGGCGAAATACTAGAAAGGAAAGAAAATTCAGTTTACAAATCTAAGAAGGAAAAATACCTTGAAGGTCTCCGCGCTCAGTGGATTCTTTAAGATTAGCGTTAAGCAATCTTGTCGCTTCTGCTTCTTTCGCCTTCAGCTGGCGTTCGAGGCTCTCGTTCTCACCAATCAGGAAATTCACCATATCGACTTGAACATCAAAGGTATCAATCAGACTCAAACAGTGTTGAAATGCCTGAGGCAGAAGCGAAAGAAAAAGTCAGCAAATCTAATTATTATAGTTGGACAATAAGAGTACATTAGAATGAGTAGTTACCGCGGCAGCCATGAAAAAATGTTCTTGGGAGGTCAACCCTTGGGCTACAGAAGCTAAGCTTGAAGAATGGGCAAGGCCTGTTGAAGCATACTTTAACATGGCGGCGTAGTAGCGAGCAGCAGGACTGTT
>JAJJMA010152872.1:0-10971 GCA_023529015.1 Papaver nudicaule
TTTTGACACCTAAAACTGACAACTAGCTTGACATACCAACGCTAGTGGGTTTGACCGGACAATGCCCTAACACATAGACTTCTCCTGAATTCTCTTGAACTCCAATTGACAGCTCTATGAGCGCGTACATATAAGCCATGAGAAAACTTCCAGCTTTCATATCTTGAAGTTTTCGGTCTAGACATGATTAGTTCTCGGACTCGTCATTACTTGGCCCATGGAATTCAACTACTTAATCCAAGCGATGTTCAAACTATTATTTGGACCAGAAGTCGCAAGCGATGTTCAAACATGATTTGGACCAGAAGTCGCAAACCTTCAAATCAAGGTTGAGTCTTCTTTAACTATTGGCCTAGTCCAAAGTTAATAGAAGATTGAGAACGGGTATTCAAGTTATGGACTTTCCTAATTCCGGAACTTGCTTAAGCTCTACTCAAGTTTGCTTAAACTTTAAGAAAAGCCTCCCTTGGTGATCACTATAAATAGATGACCTTCTGCAAGATACAATCTCAATCCTCTACACATTTGTGTATCCTTGCATGAAGGTTGGTCGTCATCTCGAAGTTCTTTTGGACTACGACTATTAAAAGACTTCACTTGAGGATCGTGAAGCATAGGTCGGAAGTAAAATTCCTGATCTTGTATCTTGGGTCGATTGAATATTTAAATCTTATCACGATCAAGATTTGATAGAAACTTCGTAAGGAAGATCTTGTATCGTAAACCCTAGAAGTTCCTTAACGCGGTTTCACGAACTAGGTTTAATACTAAGTTCGTATAGCGTTAGGCCACTTCCTATGGGACACAAATAACACCAATTGAGAGTGTTTTGTCACACTATGGACCCAGCAAACACCCCAAATGACGTTGCAAAGTTGCAACTTTGCAACGTGAGATAGAAATAGTATCGTCGATGGAAATTCCATCGACATATACAAATTCCATCGACGTCGATAGAATTTCTGTCGAGGTCGATGGAATTTCCATCGACGATACTATTACTGTCGATAGAGATTCAGCTCATCCATCCACTCGTTTATGAGTTCTCGCCTATAAATGAGAAATTTCAACCTCATTCACTCACACCTTCGGCTTTACTTTCCTCCTCTTTCGGTTTGAAAATGGCGGGATCTCCTCAATATGAACCGCGTTATAGTCATTTTAGGTTCACTAAGGAAGAGGATTTATGCATTTGTAGGAACTATGTGCGGCAAACGATGGAACGCGCCAATCCTATACAGTCGAATATAGGGGGCGAACTTTATGGGGTGCGATAGTAGAAGAATTTTTGAAAGAGCATCCTGGAAACATTAGGAGTCATACTGAACAGTCATTATCCGGTCGTTTCTGCAAGATCAATCAAAAGGTTAATACGTTTTTGCAAATAGTAATTCAAAAAAATCGTGTAAGGATCGTTGGCCAAACCAACGGCGAAGTCATTAATGCCGCGTTAGAAGAGTGGAGAGTACGCCATAATGGAAAGTCTTTCCGTTATGATGGTTGTTTCAATATCCTTGCGGTGTTGCCAAAATACTCGCCATTATTATTTTTGGCCGCACATGGTGTATTTTAAATTTAATGTAATACAACAATTCCTTTAAGGAAAACTTGCATTGATTAGATACCAAAAGATAAAACATTGTTAATTAACTTTTTTCATTCAGGAAGAACAGAAACACTACATAAAAAGAAACCTAACATGTCGGCAAACTACAACTCGGATCCTTGATTAGGATCATGAGGAAATTCAGAGTTGAATAGGATTTGTTGCGCCAATCCGTAAATATCAGCACCCCTGTTACGCAATTCTTGTTGAGCATCTGCATCAACATCCATGTGGGACTCAGAAGAGCTACCTGGAACTGTAGTTGCATCAGAATCATTAGTCGGACCATAACTCGGACCATAACTCGGATAAGCTACGGGATGAATTACTCTAGAGTTATCATATCGCTGAAATGTTCCCTTCGTAGGACAATATTCATGTTGCGATGACTGGCCCTCTTGTTGCGATGAAACCCAGTTCTGGTTCCATAGTTGATGCTGTTGTATGCCTGCCAACAAGGACCCTGGTGCACTCACTGGACTGACATTTGATCCACGAAAAGGCATATTACCATAAACAGGGGGAACACGGATCGTCGCTTGAGGAGTAGTATGAATATTGGGACTGTTGTTGGAGTTGCGAGTCCTAGGCCCGCCGCTGCTACTATCTAGGTTTCCTCCACTACTTACAATCCTACTTGGGGTGCTTGAGCTTGGACTTCTTCTACTACGAGTGTTATGATTGTGAGCTTGGACAGCAGGGGTAGTGTTCTGAAGTGGAGTGTTTAGATCAAGGTTAAAGAATGAGCATGTCCTCCACTTGTTCATCTCCTCGATGTGCATATGCTGAAATCTACCCATGAAGTAGTGATAATCGTTACATCTTTGCTGAAGCACCTGGCATGGAACATCTACCATACTGTATGGTTCAGACTCTCCAGGAAGAGCATTATTCAATGAGAATGGAACCTGATTTCCAGTACTGGCATCAATCGTTTGCACTTCCCAAGCAAAAGGTGGTAAATCCGTGGAATATGGCTGGGTAGGGTAAAAATATGTTTGTGTGGACGATGAAGCGCCTGAATGAAATTGCGAAGGCGGCAGAGTGGGAAGGAAATTACCACCAAGTGGAATCCTACCTACTGCTGGGACGTCAGACCCACCGTAATTTTCTGGCTCTGTAAATATAGTTGTATCGACAACCTTTCTAAACCATTGATCGTATTCTTCTTTGGTTGTGTCTTGAGTCAGTCGACGTATCATTCATAGCTGTCTCCCACTCCCCCAAAGATTCTATCACCCGTTCATAATCGGCTTTCGAAATTATGCCGTTTTCAAATGGGTTGATAGCTTTTACTAACACCCCAGTATGCTGAAATACGAGTCGCTCTCCATAATACCAAACACCCTCTTTTGATATAGGGCTATACAATACACACCTGCTCAAGCTCTTCGCGTACATCTCGACGACATTTTCATCACTCTCCCAGTGCTTCCACTGAGTGTACGCTCTGCCTTTGTAAGTAGAAGTGGTCCGTTGGGCTCCTTGTAGACGGCTCATATTTCTGCTTGTGGTTCCATCTGTTAGCTGTCGCGACGCCCAATTTCCTTGTTCAAACATTTTCATAATTGGAAATTGTAGTTGTGTTTGTGACAAAGTGGGATGGTTCACTTTAAAATGAATGTACCACCAGAACTGCGAAGATAAAATAAATTACATTATTTTTGCAGGTAAAGAATAATACATTTGATGAAAAGAAGTTGAGGCTTTCTTACCTCTAAGATGTGATGATATGCATCGAAGTTATTGGATGATCCGGAGGAGACATCTCTCAGGCTCCTGTGTATCTCTGCTAACATTGGAGTTCCCCAATCATACTTATGTGCGATGTCCAGGTTTTCCAAAGTCTTCAGAAAACCAAAGGGTGCCATCGAACTAGCATTGGGGAAAAAACGATAGGATAGAATCCACAATACAAATACTCTTTCGATCTCATCCTGCTCGTCTACAGGACTATCTTCTTCACCGTTTTTGTAAATTGCACAATAATTTTCCAAAAAATCTCTCAAGTTTGCAACACTCATACCCTCACCTCTAATAGATAACCCATATTATTTGAGTAAAGGAAGTCGTTCGGGCCAGCGAGTTTTCCACTTGGGTAAGTTGTATGGAATCTCATGTCCCTTGCACATGATACCGGTGATCATGTACAAATCCAGCGGACTGATTCCTACATGCATCATCATATTTAATTATCACATTATGCGCATATATAATATTGGCTTGCCCCAATCAAATTTCTAATTAAAAAACTTACCCGCCTCAAAGTCTGGAAAGAAAATATATTTGAAGTTCTCCAGTACCGCTCGATTAACGACCTTATTATCTTTTTTTTCTCATTGTGAGTGTCGATGAAATAAACTCTTTCCATGGGTACCTATTTACGCGTTCTTTAACTGAAGGTGGAAGAGCAAGGTATGTGGCTTTAACTAATCCTGTGCCTATACGTATTGTAAAATTTACTAATTAAGATGGGCGTATCAAATTATAACCAATAACAGTAGGACAAAAAAAAAAAAACTTACCGCCTCTTAAGTTTATTGGCTTATCATCCCTTGATAAATGCCCCGGTATAATACTACGACTACATAGTTTTCTGACATTATCCCACTCGTAATCTTTATCTTGAGTCCAGGAAATACTAGTGGGCTGCTCGATGTGCTCTTCGGGATCAACAACCTCTTCTTTAACTTGTTTATTTTTGCTTTCCCTTTTCTTTTTTTGGTCCCAATCGCATTCTTTACTGATTTTGTGAATCGCTTAATGATCGACTAGCAATTTTAGAAGGAAAAAAATGGCAGAAGAAGATGAATAGAGAAGAGAAGAGGATGAGTTCCATCGTCTCTAAAACCTTCAATTTATAGTCTATAGAAATAGTGTCGACATAGATAGAAATAGTATCGACATCGATACAAATTGTATCGACGACACAAATTCCATCTGTCGATGGAAAAACTGTCGACATCGATACAAATTGTATCGATCGACATTTTGTGTCGATACCACTGCCCCAAAAAAGTTTTGCTAGGCCACGTTGGATTGCAAAGACACCCTTTTGGAGGGTTCCATTGGAACCGGCCTTAGGAGGTAAAGTTGTTTAGGCTAGATCAATAAGCCTATTCAACAAAAACAGATTTCCATTAACCTTGACTTTAAGTCTAAAGGAAATCACAATCGTATTCTCGTTTAATTACTTGGATACTTTTAGACGTCCTGTTAGAGGCAGGGTAGCGCTAGTGTTCACGAAGGGAAGTGGAGCAATTCCTAGGCCTGTAAAGGACGTCTTCTAGGGGAATCAAGTACGTAGGTTTCTGCGGGAGCCAAGACGTAAGAGCACATTGGTAGCTGAATTGCTTGTAGGGTGAATTCAGTCTCGATACATTCCGGTCTGAAGTCTGAGAGTAGGCTAGCGTCTGTATACCATTAATACTTAGGGTGTTCACATCTGGACGAGGTCCCGGGGTTTTTCTTCTAGGTTTGCAGTTTCCTCGTTAACAAAATTCTGGTGTCTTGCATTACTTTTCCGTTTTGCATTATATTGTCTCTGATCTATATAATTGAAGTTATTGCAAGTTTGTTGATTCATAACCTTTGAGTGAATCCATCTCCGTTGAGATCTACAAGAACCACGTTCTTGTTAGAGTTCGGTTCTCTGAACTATACTCAGGTTGTTGTTTGAATATTGATTTGTGAGATCGTTCAAACAACCGTAATCAACTAGGTTCACGAAAACAAAAAATTGTGGTGTATCTCGGTACCTCTTTTCATGTGCCACATAAGATTTTGGAAACTCTTATTAAAAAAAATCTCTCCAGTGGTTGTTGGATGGTTAAAATTTTATATGATGTGGACTCTTGAGTTTGGAAGAGAGTTTGGGTTTTTGGAACCTCTCATCCAAACCCACGTCATCAATTATAATTATTTTATTAATATTTTTACTTTATTTTTAAATTAAGTTTTATAACTAAATGACACATGTATTGAAATTGATATGGATCCAATTACCATTGGAGATGTTTATCAAAAAAAAAAAATATTATTTGTATTCAACATCAATAAAATCCCTCTTTTTTAGGTCTCCACATAAGATACACATCCAAACACCATTGGAGATGCTATAATTGATGGTGATGGTCAGAAAAGATCATTAACTCAGAAAGTCATGGTCCAAAGTTCAAATTTAAATGCTTTTTGCATCTCTCTCCGTCTATTCACATGCTCACATCAAATTCCAAGTTCGTCAACCACGTGGTGCCCGGTGCGTAGCACGGGTAACTTGCTAGTAAACATATAATTTTCCATAACTAGTTAGACTTTTGGGTTTGGGAAATATTAATTTACTTGTCGGTATGTAATTAATTCCCATCGTTAATCAAAAACGCCAAAAAAATGAGCGACCTTCAACTGCCTAGTCGATTGAGATACAAACTTTGCATACATAAATTTGTTCCGGCTATAGCTGAACAAATAGAGAGAGGTATTATATGTAAATGAGGGTTTTGGAGTTTTCACTCAGATTAAGGGATGGAGAGAGGTATTATATTTTTGCATCAAATGTTTATGATAAAAGTTTTCAAACACAAATTGCTATTAGTATTTTTGAATTTTATTTTAAAAAAATATTAGTATATTTGAAATTTTCTTATAGTTCCAAGACAAAATACAAATATATCGTTGGTAGTTTTGTGGAAAAATATGAAAATCCTCATTTATTGTGGAACATGAAAAAACCCAAAATCTTCATCTAAATTGGAACGGGGGAGTACGTTTATTATTAGAGCTTCTCCAATGGTGGTAGTGTGTGCTTCCTATGTAGCAACACTAACAAGACATCCTCTATCCTAAATATTCCATAAAATTAGCTATTTTATTTTTTCATCTCCAACCCTACTATTGTTTAACCTCTTTTTGAATTAATTGTAAATATATATTTAAACTTATTTAGAGATTTTTATGATATTGATTACTAAAATATAGAATAAATTTATTTTTAGTTATAAAAAGATGACTAGGATGGGAAGACATCCTCTAAGGCTAAGTCTAATGGGAGTTCAACTTCCACGAAAAGCGTGGTCTATACCCCAAGTTCAACCTCCAGTTCCAGATTCTCGTAGAAGTGGAAGTTGAAATGCTACTTAGGCGCTCAATGATGTAGCGCCCAAAAAGTGGATTCACGCTGAATGATATAGCGGTGAATATTCTCATTAGATCTGATGGCTAATAACATATATTCCAGATCTGATGGCTGAGATTATCTGGTGCTTTATCATTTAGCGCCCCACCGCTATATGATTCAGCGCTAGACTGATGTGTCATGCTATCTAGCACTCTCCATTAGACTTGGTTCTAAATTTAGCTGATGTGTCCTACTACATTTTGGTGGATATGGAAGTCCCATTAGACTAAGCCTAAGTGAACCTCTACATCTAGAGGTTCACCTAGAAGATGTTTAAATATTTTTTTTGCTACATCATTCTCGCAACAATGGGCTGGAGATGAATTTTTACAATTTTTGTTGTGGATCCTATGTAGCACAAAATTTTTATTCTTGAAACTAACCATTGGAGAAGCAGAAATTGGGTCTATTGGAGCGGCCAGGTCCTAAGGGACTGCAAAAGTATCAACTTGTTTTTTATGACATTGGACACATCAACAACTAGTAGACTATATTACCCCTACAGTTTCATAAACAGAACCCAAAATCCCGATTTCAGTTTCTTCCTACTTCTCCTTCATACTCTTTTGTTATCAGTTTCTTCCTCTTTGAACTACCATATCCACCACCACAAACAACTCAACCACCACCACCCCAAACAACAACACCAACTTATCTACAACCACCGTATCCACCACACATAGCAACACCACCGTATCCACCACCACAACCACCACTCCAAACAGCAACACCATCATCAACCCCAAAACAACCACAACACACCATTGATTGAAAAAGAGAGATCAGAGGGGTTTCAATACGAGTCCTAAACCTAGTAAGTTATTTAACCCTAACCCTAATTTTAATTTTGATTTGTGATTTTGTCTAGGGTTTTCTAAATTAGCAAATAATGTGCTTGCTTCTAGGGATTTCTGAATAATTAGGTTTGAAGTGCTTAATTTGTTTAAATTTGATTATGAATGTATGGTTACAATTGGTAGAAATTTGTTCTTATATGTATTTTTTTTTTGGCATAGTACAAGTGGTTAAACCTAGGTACAAGTGGGTTAATTTTGCTTCATATGTGTTTGGATTTGTAATGTTCACCAATTGTTTGATTAATTGTCCATGAGTAAAACCTAGGTACACAAGTGGTTGAATTTGATAAAGTATGTCTTCTATAACTTGGGTACAAGTGGTTGAATTTGATAATGTAGTTGAATCTGATTTAGGTATGGTTTATCTAACATAGGTAGTTGCAAATTATAGAAATATGTTCTTGTGTTTATGTTTTTGGCATTTGTACCCAAGAACAAGTGGTAGAAATTTTGGCTTTATTATGAACAAGGACTGTCAAGCCCGTGCATTAATGCACGGGCAAGTACAGTAAGGAGTGATGCAATCTTTATTTTTTCTGCATTTTAAACGTGATGTCAATTAGGATTTTAACATTCCATTCTAAATACTTCCGTTACCTTCCATTGGTCGCGACGGTTTTGGATCAAAAGAGAGGAATTGCATATATTTCCCATTCTGAAAGCACGGATGAAGAAATCCAATCCAAAGGGAGTCTTCAATTGTTTCCAACTCCAGAAAACGTTCCGTACATAGCATATACTCATTGCTTAAAAAATGAATTCTCCTTGAACTAAGAATATGAAGTGTTGACAGTGATTTATTGGTCCTAGCCCATACCTTGAACGATACTGTTGGTAGTAAATCTTTAGCACAAACAATACTACAGATTTGTGTATCAGATTTCAACTGATGGCTAAAAGAGACGTATAAGCATCTCCCACTCCAACAGATCCTTTTCACCTGACATGAGGCCAGGAAATTCACCAACTGCTCCTTGCATCTTTGGGTATTAACATCAGAACTTGCGACCTTAAATCTCTGTCATTATTCTCAATCACTTCCTCTGTAGTCGACCAACGTTGCCTTCTTTTTTTACGGACTAAAGATACAACTCCTTTAGAATAACATTCCCAAACCAACCT
Organism: Papaver nudicaule; assembly: GCA_023529015.1. Lineage (NCBI taxonomy): Eukaryota > Viridiplantae > Streptophyta > Magnoliopsida > Ranunculales > Papaveraceae > Papaver > Papaver nudicaule. Next base: position 8,762 of record JAJJMA010152872.1, read on the forward strand.
GTCATGCCAGAACATAAATGTTTTTCCACTCTCTTAACCAAGAATCTTGTTACATCTTCCTTGAGATCTGGATATGCAAATACTAAAGTGTCTACCACTCTGCACTGTTTGCAAAGAGAGTGTGTGTCCCAGAGTGTTTGATTCATTTCTTGTCAACACTTTAGTATTTGCCTGGCATTCTACTGTTGAACAAACTCCAACGCTGCGAAAGAGACGGTACTCGCAACAGAAAATTAGCAACAATCACCATCTTCATCATTTAGCAACGCTGTAATAATTAATTAAACGACTTATTGATCTTCTTCTTTATTTTGCCTCCCGTTCCCTAGTAGCCCAGCAGATTCTTTGAATACATTGTTACAGCTTTACGCGAATTGTAATCGAAATTTTAATGACCAAGCCAAAACAGAGCATATGATATTTCAAAAGCATAAAATAATATTTACCGACATTTTTCCTACTCGAATACAAAACTGATTCATGTCTCCATAATTTCATCAACTTGCCACCATGGAACTAAGAGTTTCTGATAGCAGAAGAGAGGTACTTGACTTCAGTTATCTCTTTGTGTGGCAGGAGTGTAATTTTTGATTCTCCTGCCTAATCTCTGAGTACTGCATCTTGCAATGACGATAAATTGAAATTCTGATAAATGAAACGCGCATTTTTTTCCTCCAACATACATAGATGAAAACTATTGCTTTCAAATATTGCATCTTATTACTAAACCAAATCTGACTCCCTTTTGTTGTTGTTATGAAAGAGTTATCATTCAAGAGAACTTTGATGATGGAACTTGGAAGAGAGAGACCTAAATCCCAAAACCTGGTTTTCACGAATGCCAACAGAAGGCGAAGACAATGATAAACATTCTGATGACAAATGAAAGAGAAGGTTAATAGTTAGTCAAAGACTCAAAATAACGAAACTCTCATTAAGATATTTGATCAAACATGTTATGTCCAACAACGAAAAGTGCATGCATTACTTCCTATCTTGATGAACCGTTTATGAGCACGAAATCAACAACGAATCGTATACAGACAATTTTCACTACATGCCATTTTCAATAGGAAAACTTTAGCATTAGGCATGTGCTGAAGGCATGAATTAAGAATTTCAATCAAAGAAATGCATTTGCAGACCTAAAAAAAAGATCGATTTTGCATTACTTCCCTTCAGACTGCTTCGTTGTTGTTTCTTTCTTCCATTATGCAAATCTGAAAAACAACAAAAAACATCACTCGAAATCGTGGAGATATTCTCTCATCATGTAAAGGTGAATTTGAACCACAAATATAGATCAACGCACAGACTGTTACAAATTTGTATGCCAGGGTTCTCATATGTCTTCTTCTTGTCTCTATCTTTCTAGCATACGTCTTTCTTGTAACACCCCGAGTTCCGAACCAGGGTCAAAGCCCAATGGAGATCCGAACTCTGAGCGTTACGGGTCGGGCCGAGACAAAAATGTTTGATTCTCTATTTATATTTATTTAACCAAACACAAAATGAATATCTAATTACATGGCCTTAACTAATAATATAATTCTACTTACAACATTCTACACAAACATATTCAATACATTTACATCTCAAACAAATACAAAAATATACAACACAATCATCATGTAAATCAACTTCATAATTCCACATCCATCATAAATTAAAATTTGCAAAAGAAAGTCAATTGGGGTGAGTTGACGGCTCAATAGGATACTTAAACATTCTTTAAAACAATTTAAATATTTTACCTAACATTTTCATAAAATCATCCACAATCATTTATTTTATTTCCGTTCGTGAGTTCACGACACGATACACCTTGGCTCGTACACACCACCTATCGTTTACGGCACGGACCAGCCGCCATTAATGGTCAGGAACACAAGTTCCTAGCAAGGGATCATTACCCTATAATTTCTGGGGATCATTACCCAATACAAGACATGAACTCACTGCTTTGTAAATCATTTTTACAATTATCATTTAATTCTTAAAAACACCATTTTGAACATTTCTCAAACAATAAATAAATTGTCAAAGCAACGGTTAAGTACACCTACCTCAATATCAATTAGCATTTCATGGTTCAAACTCCAACCAAATCCTCAATAATATCACAAAGCAACACATTTCTCTAATTCCATAATCCACGCCACATATTATTCTCCATATTATTCACACAGGAAAATTGGTATACTATTCAT
>JAJJMA010152872.1:10981-21038 GCA_023529015.1 Papaver nudicaule
AAATATTTTATACCGTATGGGTCTATTTGTGAACCTAAAATTGGACTAAAAATATTGGGTATTACATTTCTGTCGTTGAATGATCAACCGGCTGCATACATATAAAAGTTCTTCATTGAGTAAGTTGCAACCTTTCAAGCAAAACTATGGCGAAAAGTAGTGTTTTGTTTCATAAAACGATTCCAAACGTCGTTTCCTTCCAAATAGCTTCCGAAAAGTAGCGTCTACTCGCGCTGTAGAATTGTAGAAAAAATGAGGAGGGATTCTGGTGCTGACACGTCACCAAAATTGTTCTCCTTTATATATTAAGTATAGATGTGTAAATACAACCGGTACAAATATGTTCTTGTTTAATCCGCACTCTTTGCAAAATTCTAGCATTATCACCACTTCTACCTGGGTACTATCAGTGTTGTCAACACTTGTACCTGGGTATTATCTGTGTTTCACCACTTGTACTATCGTTGTTTAATGTTATCTTAATTTAAAATAGTGATACCTGGGTACTATCAGTGTTGTCACCACAGATACATGGGTATAAAAACTGTTTTTACCACTGATACCTGGGTACAAATCACTTAAAAAATACGTGTAGTTGCAGCTTAAGATTGGTTTCATGACTGAATGGACGTTGTGTGATGATATCTATTAACGGTACTTCTCGAATTCTTGTTGTAGCTATATGTCAAGGCTTGTAGTATGCAATTTAGCCATACACAATAAAAAATCAGATTTATATAGCATTGGGTTTGAATCCCATTTTTACTAAATCTGACCGTTGGTTGCTCGCAAAGAAAACTTGTGAGAAATGAGTTGTTCCATTTGCACAATTGTGTTTTATTAACTTTGTAGTCGTCTACTCTCCATTATCCCAAGGATCTTTTGTTTTTGAATATAAGAATTCTGCCTAGTGACTAATCTTGGTAGTATAATTGTACAATTTTTTTCTTTTTATGTCTACTGAAACGATGTTACTTTCAAAAAATGGATAGATTCAAGTTGTTTGTATGTAATATACAACCTTAATATTATGAGTAGTAGGTGGTTGATGATTGATGTCAGCTCTAGTTTGTTTTCTATAGATTGCCTTGTTTACTTATTGTGTAGTATGTGATGCCAGTTTTCTGCTTTTTAGTGTTGGTCTTAAATGATGAGAAGCATAATGTTACATGAACGTTATTATGTGACATACATGTATTGTTGCTTTGTGAGGGGTTAACATCTGGTTTTATCTAGCTCACTGAGGTCCTTGCTTTTTCGATCAATGTTTTGTTTTCAGAACTACTTTGCTCCTTAATTTTTGTTCTCTTAATGAATTATTACTACAGAAAAGCTTAACTTAAATTTTTTTCATCTCTTTGAGCAGTTGCAAAAGCTTCTCTGGGTTAAACACGTACTACAAGCAGGATTTTCATGGACATTAATTCAGCGCTGTGATTTAGACTATAATACATCTTCTCTTGGACCACCTCAATCAGCTGAGTGCAACCAAGCTAGCTGTTGCTTTGAGTTTAATGAACCAGTTTTTTTCTTCCTATTATCGACTGTAGAAGTGGCATTAATTTGATCCGCAACGTTATATATAATTGTGCGTAAGCATTCAGTTACTAACATATCATCTTTTGGGTGAGTAACCTAGTGGCTAATGCATGCAACACTTATTTATCACGACCATACATTAGCATGGAAATGGTGTTTTAGTTTGGTAAAGGGTCACAGATCTGCATTTACTCCCTCCGTCCCTCTAAAATAGGCGGAAAATTGAAATTTCTTTGTCCCACTAAATAGGCGGATATCTAATTTCAAGATACTTTTTGACAAGTATACCCATATTTATGTTGTATGGGAAATTGTATTGCTAATAGGACAAGGGGTAAAAACAGGAAAATATATGGATATGTATGATAACCATAAAATTTCTTAATCAATGAGATTTCAATTTTTCCGCCTATTTTAGAGGGACGGAGGGAGTATATATTTTGGTGTTTTTGTCTTTAGTTGAGATTATTTATACTGTTTATGGGTCTTCCAAATTTTCCAGTTCGCAAAATTGGAAATGTGATAAGTAAAGACTTAGAAGTTTTAAATTTTGATTAGTATTTTCATTTCATGGGTATAATGGTAACTTTGAACTACATTTGCTGGCTAGACTTTAGGTCAATTGGACATCAAAGATTATCCAACAATTGTTTTGAATTATTTGAGTTATATACTCCCTCTGTCACAGTTTAACTGTCCTCATTACTATTTTCATTTGTCTCAAAAATGTAACCAACTTCTAATTATATTTGTATTTTTCCAACAAACTCACAGATATACCCTTAAAAATATCTAGATAAAGTGGAAACAAATTCATAAATATATATTCTTATTACAATATTTATATTTTTTTTCCTTTTATAGTTATCAAAAATAAAGTCATATATTTTTTCTTTATTAATTCCTACCTAAAAATAGAAATTCATTTATTTTCTCTATATATAATATGGGTATACTCGGACATTCAAATAATATCCTTATTTTTTTGACTTAGTCAAAGCGGTCAATTAAACTGAGACGGAGGGAGTAATAAATTAGAGGTTTTGCAGTCTCCAACATCAAGAAATAAAATTTTGTGATTGGAGAAGTTATTAGAGAGTTGTCGTGTAAGATGAAATACTTGAATAAAGCTGGTAAGTTTTTAATTAAACTTTAAAGATGTGGATCTCAAGATAAACTATTAGGTGCATGTTATATTGGCAAGAGAATATGACAGCCACGCAATTGCATGCATGTTAACAACAGTGTATTTAATTATAGCGTGGGTTGTATTTAGTCGTCCCCTGTCCAAGTATAACAGAAAAGTTATACGGTCCGAAATAAAAACTAATCCAAAACTAATCAACCCTAATGTCTCACACACCACTAACCCACCCCCTGCTAATCCACCATTAGCACCTAAACTAATCCCCTAATGTGTCTACCCGGACCCCAATTAATTTTGGATTAGTCTACTTTTCCGTCCGGGTAGACTCACTGTATAATCTCTTTTTTTTTTTTAATAAAAGGATAATCTCATTAATAAATGAGTTTGCAGATCTCATTAAGTTCGTACCTGCTAATTTGTTCAAATATGTAAACTATTATCAATGACTGATAATCTAAGGGTAAATTTAGAGGCTTGGAGCTCTGAGGATCGGGCGAATTTCTGAGTTGACTCAGTTCATTTTGTTTTAGCATTTCATGGCTACAATCTCTAAACAGGCTTAGTATTACCATCCGTATGCATCAAGTTTTCATCGGTTTCATTAGATCTCTAACCTATCTCTCTATTGGTGTTTAAAATCATCAAAAACTTTAGTTTTTTGTTACATCTGTTTAATGTCTTTCTAAAAAGTTCAAACTCTCTCTTTGCGTTTGCAGGTTGTCCCCAACCATCCTAATGGCGTTTGCCTACCATCAAGTTATGGTTTATGCGTTTGCAATCATTGCTGTCCAACAGGTTTCTGTTTCAAGTGCTTGGTGCTTTCTCCTATGGGTTTCCAGATTGATATCAAGGATGAAGTTTGGGAATATTTTCATCACTGAGTCTGTGGAACGATCCAGTCGTTTTCTCTTCCCTCTCTTTCGGAAATTTCAAAATTCAAAAGTTAGTTTCTACAAAAGGAAACGTCATAAAAAAAGATTTTATGTCGTCATGATCTTCTTTATTCTTGTTTTACCATTCAAAACCGTATACTCAGAAAATATAGGAGTATCCCATTCTTTTAGACCGATCAAAAGCACAATAAAGATCCCTTCAATCCCTACTGCTCTTCAAACCCTAATACTTTTTCAAAACCCTACTGCAATAAACCCTTTAGCTGCAATGGAGGCTATAAGCTCAACCAGTTCTGAGAATTCAAAAAGTGTGTCCCATATTACCATGAAACTGCAAGATACTGTCCTTGAACATGAAACTGTTCTGGATGAGTCTTCATACAATGAATCTGAAGAAGAAGAGGAGGAGGAGGTTGAAGTCCAGCTGATAGGAAGGATTTTCTCGCCTACCAGAATGACAGAATGGGCTGTTATGAGACATTTGAGAAATACTTGGCCTTTTGTGCCTGCCAAAGAGATCTCTGTGCTAGAAATTGAAAGGAACTTTATTGTCTTCACATTGAAGAAAATGAGTGATGTGAAAAAGATCTTTAAGGAAAGACCATGGGCTATTGATGGCTACTTAATCATCATGCATATGTATGACCCAACAGTACCCTATAAGGAGTTAGATTGGGAGAATCATGAGTTCTGGATATGGATTAAGCTTCTATTGCCAGAGCATTTTAATCGCAAAGCTGTAGCAGAAATGGGTGAAGTGATGGGAGAAGTTGTTGCTGTAGACCCACCTGAAGGATTGCCAGAGCCTGGTGACTGCTTTAGGGTATGCACAAAGCTGAAGATCTCAAAACCAATGCTAAGAGGTGTCCTAGCTATTACGGCTGCAGGGATAACTAAGTGGTACAAATTTTTTTATGAAAGGCAACCCCAAAAGATATGTAGGGATTGTAATGTGATAACCCCTCATGGAAAAGCTCAGTGTAAGAAGAATGTAGAACTTCTGAATGAAACGCAAGATAAGCCCCGAAAGTTTGGAGACATGAAGATGCCGTCTATGAGGCCGATGATTCCTGCTATTCCTACCAGCAAGCTTAGAAAACCAGTCACTAAGTACAAACCATTTGTTCCCCCCAAAGATGGAATCAAAATCGTTGAAGTTGATAACTCAGTCCAAGAGGTGGTTGTTATGGAGGAAGATATGAATGACCCAAGGAAAGGGAAAAGATCAAGGATCAATCACAGCTCGATGAATGATTCAGCCAACTCTACTTTCAATCCTGAGAAGGCACCAGCACTTGCACCAATGATTAATACCATGATGGATGCTAATCAAGCAAAGGGAGTAGGGGGGACAACCAGCCTAGCAAAGGGAGATCAGGTACAAAACTCAAGTTCTATATTCAGACTCATCTTATTTAATAACCTCATTTATCCTGTCTTTGTTCTCAAACTCATCATTGCCATCGCCTTTTATTGCACTACATCTCATTTATTCTGTGCATTCATTGTTTCGGAGAAAAGGGCTGTCTTTATAAGTCTTTATTGTATAGTCAATTATTTCAGTGCATTCATCATACGTAGAAATTTGAGTTGCTCATTTAAATCTCATGCATCAGTATTAAAACTAGTTACGTACAACACAATAATTGCATCCATCTTAGCTCATAACTCCCACAATATTTCAATCATTAGTGAAGCAGATCATCAATCTTCCAGCACTATGAAAGTCCTAAGTTGGAATTGTCAAGGTTTTGGTGGCAAACCTACTAGAGATCACCTCTAATATCTGAATTCCTTACATGCCCCAGACATAATATTCCTGTCGGAAACCAAAGTAAACGATGATAGGATTTTAGGTCTAACCAACTTTCTTCAGATGCCGAATAAAATTTTTGTCCCTTCCAACGGTCCAGCTGGTGGACTAGTACTACTCTGGAAAGATGGCTTTGAAATAGATATAGTGCACACTTCTTCTAATATGATTCATGCTCTCATTAAGAATGACCCTGCAAGAGGGGAGTGGTTCCTCTCTTGTGTCTATGGTACTTCATATAGGAACGAACAACTAGCCCAATGGGAGTCATCAATGACCTTAGTGCTAGTGTAAATGTTCCTTGGGTGGTTATAGGTGATCTGAATATTACCCTGAACCCAGAAGAGAGAGTCAACCAATCTCCTCAATCCCAAACCCCAACTAGTGTCACTAACCTCATTTCTGAATCAGATTTATCAGACTTAGGTTTCAGTGGTAATCCGTATACATGGTCTAGTAACAGTCATGGGACTGGTAGGATTAAATCTAGACTTGATAGAGCCCTAGTGAACAGTCTATGGTTGCTAACCTTTTCTGAATCAACTCTTCATCATCTGCACCAAAATGGTTCAGATCATACTCCAATCATGTTAACTTTATACAGTACTAATATCCCTAAAGGAAAAAATTGGAAGTGTTTTGAATTTTGGTTGAGTAACTCCAGTTGTAGTGAGGAAATTAAAAAAGCATGGGAAACTACCTCTACTGGTTCTGCAGCTTTTGTTTTTAATGATAAGCTAGCAAATACTAGAAGATTGTTAGGAATCTGGAGTAGAACTGTCTTTGGCCATATTCAGAACACTATATCCAACCTTCAAAAGGAGTTGAACCAGCTTCAAGTACAGGACATGAATGGAAGCAGTGATCAACAAATCAAAAAAGTAGAAGAAGATATTGATAGATGGAATGAGTTAGAAACTAGACTCATGAAACAAAAGTCTGGTGAGCACTACTTCAGAGATTGTGATAAGAACACAAAATATTTTCATATTAAGGTGAACAGGAGGAGAGCAAGGAATAGAATCGATGCGCTTCAAGCTACAGATGGGACTTGGTTCAAGGACAGAGCAAGCTTAGAAACTCTGCTCACTAATCATTTCAGCACTATCAGCACTACTTCTAATCCAGGAAGCAGTCAGGATTTCTTGAGGCATATTCCTTCTATTATTACAGCTGAAGACAACAAGCAGTTAGTCAGAATTCCAACTGAGCAGGAAATTCATGACACTATAAAATCGATGGAGGCTTGGTCCTCCCCTGGTCCGGATGGCTTCCCACCTGGTTTTTATCAGTCGCAGTGGCAAACAATCAAAGGAGATGTTATCAAAATGGTGCAAAACTTCTTCCATTCTGGATACCTACTCAAGCAGTTAAATCGTACCAGATTCTCACTCATTCCTAAGACAACTACTCCGCAAAGACCAGAAGACTTCAGGCCAATTGCACTTTGCAACACCTCATATAAAATTATCTCTAAGATCTTGCAGACAAGAATGAAGTGCTTTATTCAAAAGATTATATCACCTATGCAGGCAGCTTATGTCCCGGGAAGACTCATCAGTGAGAACATAACAATGGTCCAAGAAATAGTTCACACTATGAAGAGAAGTGAAGCTAAAGAAGGAATACTTGCCATGAAGATGGACATGTCGAAAGCATTCGACAGGCTAGAATGGTGTTTCATTGTTGAGGTAATGAAGAAATTTGGTTTTGGCTCAAAATGGTGTCAACTGGTGCATCAGTGTATCAGTACAACCCAAATAGAGATAATGATTAATGGCTCAGCTTGTAAACCCTTTGTGCCATCTAGAGGGATAAGGCAAGGCGACCCACTTTCGCCATACCTATTTATCTTGGCTATGGAAGCGTTCTCCAGAAAACTAGCACATTGCGAAGACAATGGCCAAATTACTGGTGTAAGGATTGCAAGATCAGCACCAAGGGTTAGCCATTTATTGTTTGCGGATGATTGTTTGTTATTCTGCAAAGCTAATGAAAAAGAAACTCGAGTTCTTCTGCAGGTTATTGCTGACTTCAGTGTGGTGAGTGGGCAGCTAATCAATTTCAACAAGTCATCAGTTTATTACAGCAAGAAAGTCCCTGTAGCAACCCGTTCACATCTATCAAGCATACTCAATGTACCTCAAATGGAGCTAAGGGAGAAGTACTTAGGCTTGCCATTCTTCATTGGCAAGAATAAGAAAATCCCATTCTCAAATCTTATAGACAAGATGAATAGGAACATGGATGTCTGGAGACGGAAGAATCTGACAGAGGCTGGAAGAGCAGTGTTGGTTAAGCACGTCACCAATGCAGTTCCAGTCCACCACATGACTTCATTCACGCTACCAGAAGATACAATTACGGGCATGAACTCGGCACAGTCAAGCTTCTTGAAGAACAAGAAAAATAATAAAGGTGTTCATCTTTACTCTATGCAGAAAACTTCCTTACATAAGCATCATGGAGGTCTGGGGCTAAGGGATCTAAGTTTATTCAATCGAGCGCTCTTGGCTAAATCGGCATGGCGGTTATGTACTAGGCCAGATGACCTTTGGGTAAGAGCTTTATCGGCTAAATATCTATCCACAAACAACATCTTCAACCCTGGTGAAAAATCGGATTCTTCCTGGAGCTGGAAAAGCATCAGTTCTGAATTACAATTTGTTAAGGATAACAGTGTATGGCAGGTAGGAAATGGAGAGTGCATCAAAACATGGTTTGACAGATGGATTCCGGAGCTTGAAGATCCTCCAATCCCACAGATCCGTATGGAAACAGCATGCCAATTCAGCACTGTAAAAACCCTGTTTAAAGCTAATGGCACTGAGTGGAATCATTCTCTCCTTCAACGTCTATTCACTCCAGCTGTAGCCCAGCTCATCAGTAAGATCTCAATACACCCTGCAGAAAAAGATAGACTGGTTTGGTGTCTTGAGAAAACCGGTGAGTTTACTGTTAAATCTGCGTACAAAAAAATGTACGATGAAAAGTATGCGCATCAAGTAAGTCTTTCAGCTCCAATGCATAAAGTTTGGTCGAGACTTTGGAAGTTACCAGCTATTCCAAGAGTCCAACACTTCTTATGGCGATGTCTAAATAATTCCTTATCAACTCGAGTTCGTCTGTCAAGAGCTATGAAGGACATAGTCAAGACCTGTCCTATGTGCTCTACAGGTTATGAAGATGATGAACATATACTGCTCTATTGTGATTTTGCCAGGGCTGCTTGGATCTCTCTAGCTAATATTTATACAAGTGTTATTACAAACTTTAGGGACTGGATCATCAGTTGGTTCACGGAACTTGACAGTGGATTGATTACTGAATCAGAACTTCTTAAGAGAGCAACTGTAGCCTGGTGTATTTGGGTAGAAAGGTGTAATGTGGTCTTTCAGGGAAGGAAAATAGATGTTCAGGGCTTCATTCTGAGGACTACAGCAACGCTAAACACTCATAGAGATGGTTATGCAATTAATCCAACCACTCCAAGCGACCTTACACCTAGGATCAGTAGAGAGAACGTTAAATGGATTCCGCCCTCGTTAGACCGTCTTACTATTAACTGTGATGACTCTTATCACAAGGATTCTAAAACTGGTGGATTAGGACTAATTATTCGTGATTTTGCAGGCAAACCAAAAGCGGCTAGATGTGCACATCTTGAAGACTGCTGGAGCGCAGAACAAGCAGAATGCCTAGCTCTGGGAGAGGCAGTACGATGGGCCAAAGAATTAAAGCTGGACAAAGTTAACTTCGAGCTGGATTCGCAATTGGTAGCTAATGCAGTCACTAGAGGAAAACTAAATATCTCCTGGCGATTGCACCATCATATCAAAGACATCACCTCAATTCTTAGTCAATCTATCTCTTGGAAGTGCTATTATGTACCCAAGAAAAAGAATAAAGTAGCAGACATATTATCTAAGACTGCTAGGATTCAAAAACTATCTAGTTGTTGGTTTAATTCATTCCCAAGTTGTATTACCAGTCAAATCCTGACTGAACAACCATCTGTTTCTGATTATTAATCTCAATAGAAGTATTCTCTTTTTGGTTAAAAAAAAAAAAATGTAAACTATTATCGATGACTTTTTTTGTTTTATTATTAGTTTATTTTTTTGCTTTGTTTATCAGAAATCGTGTGAGTAAGTGTATTCCAAGTTTCTAACATGCCCGTAATTTTTTAAAAATGAATTAAAAATTTGCTTTGGGTGTTGGAATTTTTTGGTAACTTAAAATACTTGAAAATCTGATTTTATATTTTCTAGAAAGAGTCTATTACCATGTTACCCTTGTAAAATTAGTTTTAAATTTTTAGTTTTGAGTTAAATTATGACGGACCCACTGAACTGAATACCTTATTTCTTCTGTCTTATGAAATCAACACACCTTCTTCGTCCATAACTTATTTTCTAGTTCCCAGTCGGAAAAAAAATAAAAAAATTATCGTCTATTTCGTCACTGAAGATATAGTTCACGGCGGAGGAATAAGAAGAAGTAGAAAAGAAGGTAGTAACGATGGAAAACAAGGGTGGGTACTGAAGCTCAGATTGAATTTTTTTTTTGTGTTCTTCTCAAAATTTCAGTCCATTTTCCAGTGTGGAGATTTTGAAGATTTGGTTTTTTATTAGATCCATTTCAATTCTCAATTCTGTTCAAAGT
>JAJJMA010152874.1:1642-27544 GCA_023529015.1 Papaver nudicaule
TTCTGTCCGAACTCATGCATATATTAAGATTTAAAAATCATAAACACAAGACAAACCTCGATTTTATCCTCCTTACGGGGATTGTACAGGTTTTCAGTTTCCAGCAGACCAGCATCATCGATGTCATCTCCCCCCTGTGACGGTGGTGTTTTGCACAGTAGATGTTCATTGAGTAGATCAGTAGGACCATCTTTTAGAGCACCATCAAAACTGAGCTTCTGTAAAGGACCAAGATCAACCCAAACTTCTCCGCCTGTCTTAATTCTACTGGAAGTTGACACTGTATCCTCCACAGAGTGACAACCAATATATTGACTAGGACCAGTTGGAGGAGAAGAGCCATTTTTCATTCTATCGCCACATATCCCTTTTTTTAGATCAGCATCATCGTTGGTATTGCACTCTAGTGTTGTTGGTGTATTGAACACTAGTTTTCCATTGAGGAGATCAGTAGCACCATCAAACCTGAGCTTCTGCTCTATATGACCAAGATCAACCGGTTCCTTCTCGACTTTCTTGATTCGACTGGAAGTTGACACTGCTTCCTCCCCAGATTGACAATCAACGAATGGACATGTTGGAGGAGAAATGCCATTTCTCACCCCATCGCTACATAGAATGTTTTTTAGTAGACCGATCATTTCAGACACTTTCTCAGTTAATGCAGAAATAGGGCCAGCCACATTGAGCTTTACAGCTTGATTGACTGCCTCACCAAATTCATTTTTCATTAGATAAGATACTCGTTCTTCGGAGCATATCTTCTCCGGGGCCTTCTCTTTAACTCCTACATGGGCTTCAGAAGCATGTTGACGCACAGATTCTTCAGCTACTTCCTCCTCATCTAATTGAGAGCCAAGACTAAACTCCTGCTCCAAATCATGGGCATTTTCTCTAACTAGCTCTTGCACAGAAACTTCTCTATTCAGGGGACCTGGAGCCACCCCAAGCAGCACAAGCATTTCAGAATGTTGCTTATGCCACATTATGTCTTCTTCGACTCTAGGACCCATGTTCACCTACATGAAGGGAACTTAATCAGAGGCAGAACCTAGTAAAGAGGGACAAACTCGTACGGGTTCCAATACCGATTTAATAGTATAAGATTGGACGTGTTTGCCACAGTGCAACAACTCCACAAGATATATCAGATACCCTTATCCTGATAATGTCAAATTGGTGTCGATGCCACTGAAATTTTCTTTTTTAACCGTACGAATGAAAACATGCGCAAACCTGGGATTTACTCGTACCGGTTCCAATACATATTTTACTTTCTGGTGGAACCCTTTTTCTTTGCATCTCACAGTAATCATATGTGCCTTCCAAACATCGCATTCTCCCCTAACACCATACTTCAGAAGCAGATCCGGGAATACTTGAAGGGCCCAAACCTACAACACAAACACAAAACATCACAACAACATATTCTTCGAACATTAGTTAGAGTTGTAACTTTTACAAAAACTCTTACCACCAAAACATGCGCCATTCCGTGAGGTTTGACATTAGGCTTTAGCGTTGGATGCTTTTCGGCAAAATTCGCATAGGCTTTGACAGTTTTCTCAACAAATATTTCATACGCTCGCTCACCCCAAGGGATCTTGTTGAACTCTACAAGGTTGTCCACCAAATGCCATGTTTCCAGCTCTATACCAACGTTTGGCAAGTTTCCATATACAAAGCACTGCACAACCCACAGTAGCGCAGCCTTTGCCCTGTCCTCTGCATTCACTTTCACAGGATCTTTTGTGACTTCCCCTTCCTCCACGACCTCTTTTGTGACAGTATCGCCAAGAAGGAATTTCTTCACTCTCATCCCGGTTATCAATTCGTCCTCTTTGGTGAAATGCTTGTCCATGAGTATGGATCTCTGATTAGGTGGGACAAACGCTTCCCCTGGTCTCCTAATGCTAAGGCCTGATATTGCGGCAAACTCCCGCTTTCCAAAGCATATTTCCTGATCGAAAATTCTAAACCAAATTTCTCCGTCTTTTGTTTTTTCTGGTTCCGCCTTAATAAGCCTACTAAATAGGAAATTAAAAATTGGCGAGCACCAGTTCTGATCTTTTGGAATGTCCAGTAGATGGCTGAACACAGTTGATCGGAATAAGGCTGTCTCAGCTTCTGACAACTTACCACTTATCTCCCGCATTTGCAGAAAGCTGGAGTAGTTGCTTATGTGTCCGCATCCTTCACGGAAAGCTTCAGGGAATATATAACTCCTGAAAGACACACACAAAAAAAAAACACTAAGAGACAGAATCCAGCAGTCCGAAGAAAGTTTTAGTGGATAGGAAGGAAGTTTTGGCTCTTCTTCTACACTCCAACATTAAATCTTTCTTCTAACTGCTTGAACCAGCCAACTCTAGGCAACAGGTCTTTTCCTCGTAGCAAAAGCAGAGTTACAGAGATAAACATGGTTACTCTCATTCTGATTCTCCATTGAAAAATGAAGTGATGCCCTAACCCTAAGAGAGAGAACCATGAGATTACTATATGTAACGGTTCTCTCTCCTAGTGTCAGGGCATCACTCTAACGGTTCTCTGTCCTTTCACACAGTGCACTTTCAGTGGTGAACACCATGTAGACAGTTCACCTCATTTGGTGAAGTCCATCTACATTGCACTTTTAAGTGGTAAACACCATGTTAAAAGTTCACATCAAGTGGTGAAGGTCCTTCACACAGTGCACTTTAAGTGGTGAAGTCAATTCATACAGTTCACTTTAAGAATGAAATGTTATAATTCTGATACAGATGGGGGTCAAACTACAAATGGGGCTGAAACTATTAGATGATGTTCATCTCTTTGTTTTCTTCAGTTAAAGACTAGCGATAAATATCATCTAATAGGATATGATTACAGTTGTATGACTGCAGAATCCTAATATGAAAATGACTGCCAATCCTAATACCAAGTTGCTAAGATCATTTTCCCTGCATAGTTTTGCACACCAACACTGCACGGAAACAAATTATCATTTTCCCTGACTAGACCAGAAAGACGTGAATGGAGAACCTCACCCTGGTTGTAATTCCTTAACCTCCCCATCTTGCTTTTCTTTTCCCTTCTTTTGCTTCTTGTTAGATTCGCTTCTGATAAAGAAGAAGAGCAAATCTCAGTCACGTCACATCAGAATACATATTGCTACCAGTAGAATAAACTTTAGTAGTAGATTTTATCACTTTGTGAAGCTGAAATCTCATGCTTACATATATATCAGGGCTGTTATACGCAGACTGTAATTTTTATTGCAAAATAGAGTGTTACGGGTATTTGTTGAAACATCAAGTACCACCAAAAACAGAACGTTAACCGATGTTTTAACATTTCCCTGTTTTTAGTAGGAAAATGAATCAACATGTGTTCTAATACCAGTGACAGAGTATCTCGAATTCTCCCTAATACCTCTTCTCACTGTCATTGACGTGACTCCGGAATAGATAGCATGGAACACATTTGTTCAGTGCACTTATGCCATGAGAGTTTGGAAAACTTTATATTCTGTTATAGCTACTGAATTCATGAATATACATGTGTATGACTTCCTAACAAGGTTGTTTCAGGTAAATACTAATATCGTCTTCAGTAATGCGTTTGTACTTTGGCACATCTGGTAAATTATATACAGGGAACTGCCTTGTGCATTTAATACAGGGAGATTATATAAATTGAGAATCAAATTCCTAAAGTATTAACAAGGGAAAAAAACGATGTATAATGTCTGTAAGAAGATGTAAATAGAGAATCTCACCCTGCTGAATTTTGATCAACCTCCCCACCTATCTTTCTCCTTATTCCCATTCCCATTCCACCTTGCGTAATTCGCTTCACAAAAAAATGATGAAATAACAGGAGAACATTAAGTAATTGGAAACTGATTGTAGTATACCTACGCATTTATTCCTATCAAGAAAAACTGTTACACCCAGAGAAATCCCATAAAAACCCATGCATTTATACCCTTGCATTTATTCTGAATGTAGTATACCTAATTACCTGCATTTCCACCTATGCATTTATTCCTAGCAAGAAACCCTGGCAAACTCAAAATTACAAATAAATGCAAAGTACTATAACCACATTTCACTGCAACATATCATCACTCCATTAAAACCCCATTGTCCCCTTAGTAGTCCATAAACATTACCTGTTCACTCTACCAACAATGCAGAACATACTATGCATCAACTTTTAGAAACTAGAAACTAACAAAATCAACAAACCCATTTTTCAGCATACAAAAACAAAAACCCCAATTATTATCATAGAGATAACAGCCAGAAGCTGAATTGCAACCAAAAACCATACTATTTAGCTGGATAAATTAGTAACCCAAAATGAGGTTTTTTGACCTAGAAATTAACCAAATTGTCCCCTTAGTAGTCCATAAACTGTTCACTCTACCAACAAAGCAGAACATACTATGCATCAACTTGTAGAAAGTAGAAACTTACAAAATCAACAAACCCATTTTTCACTAAAACTGAAACTGCACAAGAATGTATCAGATCCATTTTTCAGCATACAAAAACAAAAACCCCAATTATTATTATCATAGAAATAACAGCCAGAAGTTGAATTACAAAAACAAAAACCCCAATTATACCATACTACTTTACCTGGATAGATTGGTAATCCAAAATGAGGGTTTTTGACCTAGAAATGAACCCAAATCCGAGTTCAATATGATCCCTAAATCAAGCATTAGTTAACATAGAAATGAGTAAAAGGAAAACGAGTTAGGTTATGGTTTATGGTGGTGGAGCTAGAGAGATATTAAACCTAGATTGAAAGGGGAGCAAGAACCCTAGAATCGTAGAATCGCCGCTGAAGGAACGGACCAAGAAGAGAGATTGAGCGATGATAAAAGAGGTGAAATGGTTAGATGGTTAGGCTTAAGGCGCGATGGTTAGGTTGGCTAGGTGATGTTGGCTAGTCACAATGGCTGGACAATCCAAGGAGTGTACATTTTGTCCACCCAAATGATGGCAGTCTAGTAAATAAGAAGCAATATATGACCTTTTGTTAGTTGGTCGAGTTAAGTAGCCTGTTTTTGGAATGTGATTAACCTTTTTGTAATAATTATGCAAATAGGCATATATTCTGAAAATCTTACCCAGAGTTTTATTTGTTAAACCCTAAGTCAGCTAACAACATTTCTAGGGCCTAGATGGCCTCTCTATAGTATAATAATCGGTTCGTTTATTGTTACACTCCGTTAACACTATATATATTTGTTAAACCTTATAAGTTAATCTGATACGTTAAATATTTTCGGCAGCGGCTCTCTATGCTAGTGTGTGAGAGGAGTAGCTTAATAGAGATATTTGGGACTCAGTTGCATGGTTTTTAAGTCATGCTTCTGCTATTCATATAATTTTGTTAAACGAGACAGAGAAAACAGCTTCAAGACGGAGTAAGCTTTCTGCAAAACCACAGACGCCTAGTTATCCCAAGTACAAAATCAGTTGATTGGAAGCACGTTGCTGCTTCAGCCTTGATTTAGCCATGCTCACTTTGGTATTCTTCTCTCAGGTTAGCACTAATTCAAAAAAACATTTTGGTGCTATTTAAGCAGAAGTCGGCTACACATGCAAAACTGATAAATATCATACAGTATTGAAGTTTTAGAGTCAAGACAATATCAATAAAGGCTTTTCAAAATCAGAACATGCAAGTTAACCACTTCCTAGTAAACAAGAGCAACAAGAGCAATGTTGTCGAACTAACTACTGAATTACTTATCAAGACCACAGAGCCATATTTTAGAACTCGAAGAAACTCTTGGAAGTTTTTTTATCTTCTCACCGAAGTTCCTCCTTTCTTTCAATTTTTGATAATTGGCTCTTTTGTTCAGAAAGTTTAATCTTCCAACCTTGCAGAAATACAATACCATTTTCTCCAGAACTTTGGCATTCTTCAGTAGAAATTCGAAGAAAATAAGTTCATTCTTACATCCTTTCACTTCCCTGATCTCAATAAATTTAAGGTGAGACAATATGCATGACCCAGGTAATACTGCTTCACCAGCATCCTCAGAAGGCGGCTGCATCCATACATTTCCAAACAAAGAAATGGCAGTCACATATATATACAAGTGAACTGCGTGATCCCATACCTAACTTATTGGGATGAATCTTGAAGCATTCGAAACAATATAACCCTTGAAGGGGTTTTGGAACATAAAAGACAACAACAAATACCAAGAGTCTGGTTGTTACCTCCTTTAATGTAATCAAAAGAGATTCTACACTTGGTGAGATCGTCAGTAAACAAGTTAATCCACGCAAGCAGCATCCGTTAACATACATTTCCAATTCTAACCGCCGTAGGTTACAAAATTGAAGAAGTTGGCAGTCAATTAAGTTGGGAGCTTCTGAGAGAATCTTGTCAAACAAAAGAAAAACGATTCTGATAATGTTGAACTTAGGCAACATTGACAAATGATCAACAATATATCAATGGAAGTTATAAAACAAGTGTGAAGCACGTAATTTCTGTACAGATGTTGGTGATACACTTGATTCTAAACCTATTAGAATCAAAAAAAGATTCTAAACCTATTACCTGTATAACAAATAATCAAGTTTTGGAACACAATCGACCAGGAAAAATAGGACCCTCTTAAACAGGGCAAACACTTAAATTTGTAAATCAAAGCAAGCAAAAAGTACATAGGTCTACACCTTAGCTAACAGCAACCTAAGATGATAATGGTAGAGTTGGGTACTGGTGGATAAACAATATGTCCCGTTAAGATAAAACATTTGAAGTATTATCTTTTCAACAAAACGTGGAAGTATCAATTTAAACTTGATAATGTCGAAAACAATCAACATTGAGTCAGGAACCTTAGATATAATAGTAATACAAAAAAAAACAACAAAGGAAGCACCCTTACCTCAAGGAAATCCGGCGATGAAGTAAAAGATCTGAGACTTGGAGTACATAAGATCATCCCTGGCTCACTCTCGTAACCTTTATAATAATAGATGTAGCTTATTTCCAGGTGCTTCAGTTCAAGATTATTCACACTCATCAATTTCTCGGCGCCTGCTTTTACATGTAACTGTTTTATCACAAGAGTTTCAATAGCCGGGGAACTTGATAGGAGCTCATTAACATATCTTATATCACTGATTTCAAATGAACCCAGAGTCAAAGATTTGAGGCAAGGTAAAGCCATTGAGTCAGGAAGAACTAATGTGCCATCAAAATCAAGTACCAACCCGGTTAACAATTCAGAAGTAACGAGAAACTGCGGAAGCTTTATCTCCTTGTGCGCACTTACACGTAACTGTTTTATGGCAAGGTTTTCAAGAACTGGGCAACTTGATATGAGCTTATTCACAAATTTAAAATCCTTAGTTGCAAAAGAAGCCAGAGACAAAGATTTGATTTTGAGGCGATCAGGTAACCCCATTGAGTCAGGAAGAATCAATGTGCCATCAAAATCAAGTGCCAACCCGGTTAAAAATCCAGAAGTAACGAGACAATGAGGAAGGCATATTGTCAAATCAGTATCATCTTCAATCGTAATATTTAGTTCTTGAACGTTACGTCTTGCAACGGCAAGGATCCATGTATCAATTAGATGTTTCTCTGATAGTTCAGCATTGCGGTCACAATAAAGATCAAATTTAATTATGCCGGAGATGCCTCTGAGCATAAGTACCTTGTCAACAAATCTCTCGAAAGATATTCGAGATACATTTTTATCTTTATCTTCATCTCCATATTCATCTTCATCTTCATATCCATCTTCATCTACATATACATCGGCCGCAAAAACTAGAGTGGAGACAGAGGTCCAGATATACCTCCATCTTCTTGACAAAAAACTGGTTTGTACAACATATTTCATGTCTAAGAACGAAAGGATGTGATGAATTAAACACTCTGGTATATTACTGATTCTGTCTAATTCATTGTTTGAAAATGGCGAATTTCTTATTTCTTCCATGATGATTATACATTCAACAAATATTTATAAGAGAAAACCCTCAAAAATGGTAACGATTACCTGAAGTAATTAACTAGTCTCTAGTGGCGTTTGGTTGACTCCTTCGATTTCAGTGAATCAGAATTCCTCCGCTCAAACTCTGATTTCAGCTGGAGAAATATTTTGTAAACCCTAAAATTGTTAAGCAAACAGCATTTCTTATTTCTAGTTGAAAGAGGGAGAGTTGTATTTGCTAGGGCCTGAAGGATGATGGACTCTTAGTTATTTTGTTTTAGGGTTATTCTAGAGCGATTACCCTTCCTTTTACCCCGATATAAAAGCCCAAGAAAAGATGTGATTGCGGTTTGGGAAGTCCCTTTATCATTGGGGTGTCCATGGATAATGAACTCATAAATTTTCGCCTCTAATTCTTTTCTTTTTTGTCTGATTGATAAAGAATTTAATGTATTTTGAACTCAGGTCGGTGATATCATTATGCAATGATTTTACCACTGTACTATAATGACATTGGCTGCATATCTAATTTGGTCCCTTTCTGGCTTTCCCAAATACCTTTTTTGATCACACTCTCCTTTAAGATCTCTTTATAAAGCCGCCTCATTACAATTAGAAAATGACGACAAAAATATCAAGGTTGTTAATGGTTTAATTAACATCGTGTGTGTGCTCATTGTATAGTCAGAAATTCAGTTTGATCACCTTGTATGGTCATAGAGTCACTAGGTGAGCTCAGAACATACTCCCTCCATTTCTACATTTAGATTAATGAGGATATTAAGGTTTTTAATAAATCTAATAATTACTTATGTTTTTTCCCTTTTTGCGGTGTTAAACTAAAAAAATGCGTCCCCAAAGTGAATTTGTTAGAGATAGAACTAAAAAGTGGATCCCACAAAGTGAATTTGTTAGAGTTTAAACTAAAAAGTGGGTCCCCTTAGTGATTTACTTAGAGATAGAACTAAAAAAAATGGCACCTCATGTAAGACTAAATTGGTAAATGTACAATCTAGGATATGTCTTAAAAAAAACATGCCTATCTTTTTGACATGCCCAATCATTAAAATGTACCTATGTTCTAGAAATGGAGGGAGTAATAAATAGATAAGTGACTTCCTCTTCTGATTGTTGTTGCACGGGACAGAAAGGCCTTGTAGGATTTCCTCAGTAAGAGAGGGTCGGCCAACAAATTCCCACTATTTGAAGACTGCCTTTACGAATTCGTCCGAATTTGTTTTAGAGCCAACTACATAGGATTCACCATTATGTGAAAATAATTTACTCAAAACAAAGCAAAGTACTTGACAAAACCATAATTAAATTTTTCTAAACAGAGCACAACAGAATAAAAACATCTAAATCCAATGAAAATATAATAGGTCTCTTCATATACAATGCAGAGCACTACCTGCTGCTACATCTCAGGCCTTGTAGGATTTCCTCAGTAGGAGAGGGTCGAACACCAATTTCCGAACTTTCGATGCGAATTCGCCTGAATTGAGTGAAACTAGATTTTCAACAAAAGTAGTCGCCCCAAAATATTTGGGCATGCCGGGAATATCCAGATGCACAAGTTTTCTGCTTTTTAAGTCATATGAGACTAAAGCATCGTTGCCGAGTCTGTGGATAATTTCACCCTTTAATAGAAGAAGCTCGCCCTTCTGATCGAGGTACTGCAGAGGAATTAGTTTTTCAAATCTTGTTACATATTGCGAAATGGTGAAAATTTTGGTCCAAGAATCTACAACTCGGTATTCTTTCATCAGCCAGAGATCAATGTTGCCCTCATGCGTAGGATTAACTAATAGGTAAAGGTCCTCTCCCAGAACACCCACTTCCATGTAATCATATCCGCTCACAGGTGGTTCGTCTAGGTAGCAACTGGGTATTTGGATCTCTTTGGTTCGCTCTTTAACTATATCGAACGAAACTATAACTTCTGTGTTTCGTACCCAATGAATAATTCCATTTAAACTCTTAACATATAACATATGTCCATAAATCAACATATCACCATCAAATTCCTGTATCTTATAAGGTATGTCTGCGATTCTTTTCCATGAATTTGAGCCACCTAATTAATCTACTAACCCAAACTTCAGAAGAAGTACAAGGGTAAGATTCTGGCACCACTATATATACCAACTTGTAATCATTGATTTTCCAGTCGTAACAAATCCCAGATATTGGATAGCGGTAAGAGGGACCGTGACGTTGTTGTTGGATTCCATATGCAGATTTTATTCCCTTCATCATCATGAAGGTGTGGCGATTAGACCATCACAAGAAGCAATATGCAGATTTTCGAAATGTCTACGTGTATGAAATTGAGGTGGGAGCTCATAGGTATGCCAATGTCTACGTGTATGAAATTCAGATTTTGAGGATGTTACATCAAAATCTATGGCACGACAAACATACTCACGACAAACACACTTTATTCCAAGATTGTAATCCTTAAATGAATGAATTAGTACACTAAACTTGTTGTTGTTCTCGATAGCGCAACCATGGTGCATCTTATTAATATTCGCCATGATGCTCTTCTTTTGCCGGTCTTCTTTTATATCGTATGAGAAGTAAGATTGAACGGCACCAGAAGAATCACGAGACAATGCTTTCCTCTCTAAGTCATAACCCTAGTTTTTGCAGAAGCCAAGCAAGAAGAAACTTTGTACTACTTCGCACACCTCTCCATCAAGTACCACAAGCTGAACGAGATACTGATCCGTGATGGCTTGGCTCCTGAGGAATGATTTATGAGTAATTGTTATGTTTAAATTAGAAGTAGAATTTAAAAATCAATGTAATTATTCCTTTGGGGAATACGCATTCGTAATTTTCTCCTAAAAAGTGTAGCGAACACATTACTCGAATGAGCGGATTTAAATTTTAATGTAATCCTTTAAGATATTAATGAAAATTTATCTTTTAATTTACATATGGTGCAACTTGTATTTGTTTTCTGAATTTTTGGTATGAAATTTGTTCATTTTTGCATAACCGGTGTTTGTAGATTGGTGGTGTAGCGTGAGTGTGAGAAAACAGAGTTAGAAACACAATATATTGCTGAAGGTGTCAACTGGGTGTATGAAAAAAAAGGTCTAACTAGGAAAAGTTATTTGACGCTGAATCGTTCAGCGCTGAAGGAAAACGCTGAACAATTCAGCGTTGAGCGCTGAACCATTCAGCGTTTTCTCGCTTTTTTAGCGCTGAACCGTTCAGCGCATCAATCTAGCTACTACTTGAGCTACTACCAAATGCTAGGGGAGAGAAGTAGTACTACTAGAATACACCACGCTTTTGGTGGAAGTAGTAGCCAAACTAGACACCATAAGACTTAGCCTAAATAAGGAAAGCCAATGGGACTCGTACTTGGCGGTTTTGGGGGTATTCTAAAACTTTCCAGTAGCAGTTTCCATTATAAAGCAAGTCCCAAAGGTTCAAAAACGGGTTCAAGCGTCCAGAAAGTGAGTCGTGTGCTTCCATATTACCCGATTTTACGTCCCGCAGCGGGTAATATTGCGTCCATGCAATGATTCATGTACTGCCTTTATCCGATTTAACGATTCATGTACTGCAATTACCGTACTAAACATCTGAAAACGGGTTACAATTGCGTCGTGTACTGCCATTGCCAGAGGTTGGAATGGCGTTCAAGGATGATATAACAACAGTATGGGATTAGTTTGGGTTTTGTTTTTGTGCTTTAAATGATGCTGCCGAGATATAGCAAGTGTGAGCGGTCAGAACTGCAGTCCTGAGAGTGGTGACGCTTTCGCGGTAACTATCATGGAAAGTTGTTCCGGCGGCTGTCTAAATT
Organism: Papaver nudicaule; assembly: GCA_023529015.1. Classification (NCBI taxonomy): domain Eukaryota; kingdom Viridiplantae; phylum Streptophyta; class Magnoliopsida; order Ranunculales; family Papaveraceae; genus Papaver; species Papaver nudicaule. Next base: position 13,432 of record JAJJMA010152874.1, read on the forward strand.
TTTGTATTTCCGCTGAGATTTCGATTATTTTCCACCAAATTTGGGTCTTATTTTGAAAGGCTGATTTGGGGGCCGAAGGAAATGATCAGGGGACCGGATAATAAAACAAAATAGAGCTATTTCTAAGCTTTTTCTAAAACCCCTTATCCGACATATTTTCTTAAATACCAAAATATCCCTATTTAATTAGAACTAATGAATCAAATTAGTTTAACTAAACCTAGATTAGTTGTTAAACTATTTAAAGTGCCGCCACCACCATTACTATCGGCACCAGCGCCACCGCCACCACCACCATTAATTTTCGTCTGGATTTTTGGCAACAAATCCAGCCGAAACTAAATTAGATTTTGTGATTCCATAACCTATTTTCGGCTCAATTTTAACCCAGAATCCAGCCGAAAATAGAAGACGACGATGGAGAAGACGATATAAAGTAAATTTTCGGCTAGCTTTTTCAAAATTAAGCCTATTTTCGGCTGGATTGGCTGCGACACATTTGGTAACTTATTTTTCGGCTGGTTTGTTGCATGAAATACAGACGATAATTGATTTTCGTCTAGATTTTTAGGGTTTCACCCAGCCGAAAATTAGATTTTGTGATTCCATAGCCTATTTTCGGCTCAATTTTAACCCAGAATCCAGCCGAAAATAAAAGAAGACGATGTACAGTAAATTTTCGGCTAGCTTTTTCAAAATTAAGCCTATTTTCGGCTGGATTGGCTGCGACACATTTGGTAACTTATTTTTCGTCTGGTTTTGTTGCATGAAATAGACGATAATTGATTTTCGTCTAGATTTTTAGGGTTTCACCCAGCCGACAATTAGATTTTGTGATTCCATAGCCTATTTTCGGCTCAATTTTAACCCAGAATCCAGCCGAAAATAGAAGAAGACGATGTACAGTAAATTTTCGGCTAGCTTTTTCAAAATTAAGCCTATTTTCGGCTGGATTGGCTGCGACACATTTGGTAACTTATTTTTCGTCTGGTTTTGTTGCATGAAATAGACGATAATTGATTTTCGTCTACATTTTTAGGGTTTCACCCAGCCGACAATTAGATTTTGTGATTCCATAGCCTATTTTCGGCTCAATTTTAACCCAGAATCCAGCCGAAAATAGAAGAAGACGATGAAGAAGACGATGTACAGTAAATTTTCGGCTAGCTTTTTCAAAATTAAGCCTATTTTCGGCTGGATTGGCTTCGACACATTTGGTAACTTATTTTTCAACACAGACGATAATTGATTTTCGTCTAGATTTTTAGGATTTTTTCCAGCCGAAAATCACTCTGAACTATCATTTTTAACCATTCAAAAGAGGAATCAAAGCATAAAAACTTAATCATAGACAAAATTAAACAACGGGAAGAGACGATGAGACGATGGAGGAGACGATGAGACGATGAAGAAGACGATGAAGAAGAAATAAAGGTTTTTGTTAATCCTTAATTTAAAAGGGTAACTTAGACTTTTCATATCATTTTGACACCCCTTATAACCATCTCTAGGATAGGAATAAAAAATTCGGTCCCCTGATCATTTCCTTCGGCCCCCAAATCAGTATTTTGGGGCAGTGCTTTCCTTTTCATGAACCATCCGAACTTTGCATTTGCTGTGCTCGCTGAAGCAGAATTCTAAGAAGAAAAACCTGAAACAATAAAAACCACCTCTTTTATTATATTTTCTTCTGATTGTTGTTGTACGGGACAGAAAGAGGGATGTACGTAATTGTTCTGATGCTTCAAACATTCCAATAGGTTTGATGAGATTTGGATATAATAAGACGGATCTAAACGAGCCAGTTGAGCAAGAATAAAACAAACACCCTGTGAGTCTGAAGATTTATATATCTGCCCAATTCATTCATAATATGATTAAAATTAACAACTACAAGACGCAGTGAGCGTTTTGGTCAACAAAATTCAAGTAGCACTCAGTGCTATTTAAGCAGAAGTCAGCTACACTTACGAAATTCATAAATTTGACATTAAAGTATTAGGGACTACAAATATAAAGGTTTTTGAATATCAGAACACGCAAGTTAACTACTCCTAGTAACAAAGAGCAACTATAGTATTAACAGAAGAGCATTATAAAACACGAAGAAACTCTTGGGAGTGCTTTTATCTTCTCACCGAACCTCTTCCTTTCATTCAAGGTTAAACTCCTACCGCTGCAGAAATACAATACCATTTCCTCCAGAACTATGGCGTTCTTCAGTACAAATTCAAGAAATAGAAGTTCATTATAACATCCTTTGAGTTGTCTGACCTCGATATATTTTAGGTGAGATAATATGCAAGACCCTGATAACACAGCTTCAGCGTCGTTTTCAGATTCATGCTGCATCCAAACATGTACAAGATATGGTAGTCAGATTTAAGTGAAATGCCTGATCCTATACCTAATTTAAATGGATGATTTTTGAAGCATTTTCTAAACAGCAATGGACCCTTAGATGCTTTTAGAGATATAACAGAGAACAAAAATACCAATAGTTTGGATTTTACCTCATTTGATGTAATAAAAAGAGATTCTACACATGGCGTGATCGTCAGTAAGCAACTCAGACCATACAAGCAGCATCCGTTAAAACACATTTCCAGTTTCAAACATTGTAGGTTACGAAATTGAGGAAGTTGGCACCCTACTAAGTTTGGAGCTCCTGAGAAAACCTTGCCAAGATAGAAAAAACGATTCAGATAATGCTGACCCCGGGCAACATCGTGTGTGGCCAACAATATATCAGTTAAAATAGTAAGACAAGTACGAAGAATTAGGAAATCCACGGACCAACATTACAACAGAAAAACATGAAGGCTCTCGCCCAGTCATTCGATTGATGGTTCATCTCATATGGATTACAAGAATCTGACATAGTATGATGTCGATCTGATCTGGTTGGGATCATCTGACTGTTCTGACATGGTATGATGTAGACCGGATCTGATTGAGATCGTAGCTATTGTTCCCTTTAAGGCACTGGCCCCATGAAATGGAACTGTGTTAACGTATTATGCTGATTTCATATTATGCATTTAACTCACTAAGCCAGCGACTCAGCAGTGCTTTTATTTCCTACTCAAATAGTACTTCAAGATTTTAAGAGATAATACTGGTGATCTGGATTATGATGAGATAAATTTGAAAGCTCCAAACCTGAGCTAACAACAACCTATAGTGTTTATTATAAAAGTTGGGTACTGGTGGAAAAACACTCATGTCCCGTCAGAATAAGTATTTTTTCAACAATATGTGGATGTTTCTATTTAAACTTGAGAATGTCAAAAACAACCAATAGCAATCAATGAAACGCCATTCCTGAAGGAAATAGATTATGTAATACAAAAAACTTAGGAAACACCCATACCTGAAGGGAATCTGGCGATAGCGTCAGTTCTTTCACATTATGAAATGCCATCAAAAACGCCAACATACGCTTACGGAACTGTTCTTCTGTTCCAGCTCCTTTTAAATTTTTTATTCTAATGTTAGCCGTGACTAGGGAAGAAAGGTTTTCTAGACAGTAATCACGTATGTTGAAGTCTTCACAAATGAAGGATGTGAGATTTGGAGTACATATGATAATCCTGGGCTCCCTCTCGTAAGCTTGATAATTGATGTAGCTTATTTCCAAGTGCTTGAGTTCACGATTATACACACTCAATTTATCGCCAGCCGCAGTTACTCGTATCTGTTGTATTACAAGGGTTTCAAGAGCAGCACAACTCAGTAGGAGCTTATTAACAAATTTCAAATCACGAATTCCAAATGAATTCAGATGCAAAGATTTCAGCCGAGGCAAACTCATTATGTCAGGGAAATCCAAGGTGTCGTCAAACTGGAGTACCAACCCAGTTAACAATTCAGAATTAAACAGACAATGAGGAAGCCTAATCAAACCACCATCATCTTCCACCCTAATATGTAGTTCTTTAACGTTACGTCTTACCACAGCAAGGATCCATGACTGAATCACATGTGTTCCTAATCTTAGCGAATCGTAATCATTACAAAGATGAAATTTCTTGATGTCCGATGTGCCTCTAAGCATGAGTACCTTGTCAACAAATCTCTCGAAAGGATTACCCGATACATTTTCATCTTCATCTTGATCTTTGTAAAATACCTCTGAGTCAAAGACTAGAGTAGAGACAGAGGTCCACATATACCTCCATTTTCTAGACAAAAAGCTGGTTTGGACTACATATTTCATGTCCAAGAACGAAAGGATGTGATCAATTAAAGACTCTGGTAAGTTACTGATTCTATCCACATTGTTTGAAAACGGCGAATTCTGGTTTCTTCCATGTGGATTTAACTACTAAAATATAAGAGAAAACCCTAATAATTGGTAACGATTACCTGAATTAGGCTTTAATGGCGTTGATTGACTCCGATTACAGTGAATGGCAACCCAACTCCTCCACTCAAACTCTGATTCCCTCCCCTGCTCCGGGGACTTTAGTTTGTGAAACCCTAAGAGAGAGTGCTGTCTGTCTATGCTCGGTGGTGAACTTATCTTTAAGACCGACTCATTTTTTCTTACACTTAATTTACACTTGTTCGGGGTTTAGGAAGCCCCTATTAGGCTTAGTCTTATGGTGTCCAATCTAGTATAATAGATTGGACATCTACGTCAGATAGCAGGGTAGAGACGTTCCTATGGCATTGCGAGATTGACGTCAAGACGCTGAACGGTTCAACGCTGAGCGCTGAACCATTCAACGCTGAGAAATTTCAGCCATTAGATCAAAGTATGATAATTAATTTAACGGATAAGAATGTAGCGATAAATTGTTCAGAGTTTTTTCACTTTTTCAGCGCTGAATGATTCAGTGTTTCCTCACTTTTTCAGCGTTGAACGGTTCAGCGCATCAATCTTGCTACTACTTGAGCTAGTAGCATCTGCTATGACTAAGCCAATCTTGACACCATAAGACTAAGCCTTAGGACATTACGTACAGGATGTCGAAAATCCAACATTTGTAGTGGTCTGTGTCCTAGATTTCTTTTTATTTTTTTTATTTTTTTTGACATAGGCAGCGGTGGGCCCTACTCTCTCAGGTGGAGCCAACCAGCCGTCATCCCCAAATTAGGCATCATAGTATCGATAGACTGTACTCGACATATTTTTCAACTCTATTACAAGAGTCGAGGAATTCGAACCTACGTCACCCTCAAAGAGGTAATGAGGTAGGGCGAATCCAGCTTTATGAAAGGGTGTGCACTTGCACACCCTTGTTTTCCCAAATCACAATTAGGAGCAATTTTTTTACAAGGTAAATTTTTTTGGTAGCTTTATTTGCACCCCTTTGAAAATCTTAGTTGCACCCCCTTGCTTTTTTCCCTAATTTTCTTCGATGTTACCAAAAAGCCTATTCAATTTTTTGTTTACACCCCCTCTCATGAAATCCTAGATTCGCCCCAGAGGATATACTGTTCAAGATAGAAGATTTACCCAAAAGATAGGATAATGCCCGAAGAGCACTCCCATGGACCGGGGGATAACTGAGTTGCTGGCTGCATTAATATATTATAAATATGTGGTTGGAGTGAGTTAATGGAAGAATATAATTAGCCCTTAAATCATTATACTCTAATGGTATAGGTATAGATATTTGTTCTATCAAGTAATAAGTTCAGTGGTGAAATCTCAATGGAACTAGGAAGAAGATTGTTTAATGCTAACCTCATATTGATTTAGCTGGTAATGAACTTTCAGGTTCAATTCCGTTTACTTTATTTCCAACAGAAACAGGATTCACTAAATCTACCCAATATATTGATATGTCTAACAACAAACTCTGGGACGATACCTTCTAATACAGGGTATTATGTAGTGATCTACACTACAACCGATAACCAGAATTCAACCACAGGCTCTACTCTGTAAGTTGAAGAACTTCTCAAAGAGAAAAACAATAGTATTCAATATATTCCTGTGAACCTAGAACAACCTAATATATATAGAAGAACATTACTTGACGCTAAAGCATGTAGTAAATAAGGAAAAACATAATATATCCTAAGATAACTAGATTGCCTAATTGGAGTCGTCATATAATAGGCAATAGGCTAACCACGTCATGAACAGGACATGACAATACCCCCCTCTACGCTTGATTCTTGTCCTCAAGGATCAGTTCAGGAAACTTAGACTTCATGAATGTAGTATCCTCCCATGACAAGTCTCCCTCTGCAGCGTGAGACCACTGTACTAGAACTTGAGAAATTTGTTGTCGGCCTTTCAAGATAACACGAGAATCCACAACTCGAACTGGACTAACCTTGAATAACCCTTCCTTATCAGTTGAAGGTAGTTGTGTTTGTGGTAATAATCCCTGTCCCATCTTCTTCTTTAATTGGGAAACATGGAAGACTGGATGTATTTTAGAAGAAATCGGTAGTTGAAGTTTGTAAGCCACCTCTCCAATTTTCTCCAATATTTGATAGGGACCAAAGAATTTTGCAGAAAGCTTCAGATTTCGACGTAATTGCACTGATGTTTGTCTATAGGGTTGTAGTCGAAGATAGACCCAATCTCCCACCTGAAATGACCTCTCCACCCGCTTCTTATCCGCTTGTTGTTTCATACGATGTTGAGCTTCCAACAAATTGTGTCTAAGTACTACTTCAGTCATAACTCCTCTCTGTTGTAAGTAATCCTCTACAGTGGAGTTACCGATATTGCTGGTAGTATGCAACCCAAATTGAGGTGGAAGGTATCCATATAAGGCTTGAAATGGAGTGAGCCTCAAACTGGTATGATATGTGGTATTAAACCACCACTCAGCAAGAGATAACCATGATGCCCATTTAACAGGTTTGTAGCTTCACATACAACGCAAGTAAGATTCCAAGCAAGCGTTAACACGTTCCGTTTGACCATCAGTTTGCGGATGGTATGATGTGCTAAAATGCAGAGAGGTCCCAATGGCCTTGAAGAGTTCACGCCACAACCCACTCAAAAAGACGGCATCTCTATCAGAAATAATGGTAGCTGTAACACCATGTAACTTGAGAATAGTGTCAATGAAGATCTTAGCAACAGTTTGAGATGTATACGGATGGCTTAATGCAGCAAAGTGGCTATACTTCGTAAATCGATCCACTATCACCAAAATAATCTCTTTTCCCTCAGACTTAGGTAATCCTGTAATGAAGTCCATACTCACATGTTTCCAAGCTTGATCGGGAATCGGCAATGGTTGGAGTAAGCCGGCTGGTGACGTATGCTCTACTTTGTGTTGCTGGCATATATCGCAGTCTTGTATAAACTGCAGCAAATCTTTTTTGAGACCAGGCCAATGGAAGTATGCCTTGGCCCTCTGATAACTAGCTTGCATTCCCGAATGACCACCAATAGAAGAAGAATGTAAAGCCGCAAGAATTTTCTGCCTGATATCTCCATGCTTGCCAATGTATAACCTACCATGAAGTTTGAGTATGACCTTTGAGTAAGTATACCCATCAGGGTTATTGGGAGAAATCATGAGTTTAGATATCCATTCTTGCGCATAATGATCGTCTTCATAGCTAGCTTGTACCTCTGCTAACCATGTTGGTTCAACTGCAGATATTAATTGAGGAGCAATTAACCCTTGATAAAGCATCCGCAGCATGATTCTCAGACCCCTTTTTGTAGTAAAGAGTGTAATCATATCCCATTAATTTTGTCAGCCACTTCTATTGTAGCATCGTGTGCAATCGTTGTTCCATAAAGTATTTAATACTTTGGTGATCCGTAAATATTTTAAAATAACTGCCCAACAAATAAGATCTCCACTTCGTTACCGCTAGCACTATCCCAAACAACTCCTTCTCGTAGGTGGATAATGCTTTATACTTCAATCCCATAGCCTTGCTAAAGAAAGCAATGGGTCTAGCCACTTGCATGAGAACTGCCCCAACTCCAACATCACTAGCATCAGTCTCTACCTCAAACTCCTTAGTGAAATCTGGTAACACAAGAACTGGAGTGGTAGTCATCACTTGTTTGAGCTTTTCAAAAGCTTGTTCAGCATCAGTAGACCATGTAAAATTGTTCTTCTTCAATAACTCAGTTAATGGCTTGCAAATGAGACCATAGCCTTGTACAAACTTGCGGTAGTAGCCCGTCAGTCCTAAAAATCCCCGTAATCCCTTTAAGGTTGTAGGTCTAGGCCATTTTACCATGCACTCAATCTTTGAAGGATCAGCAGCTACACCCTCTCTACTTATAACATGCCCCAAATACTCTATTTGATGTTGTCCAAACGAGCATTTGCTGCGCTTAACTACAAGTTGGTGTTGCTGTAGTATGGACAACGTAGTATGCAAATGTTGACAATGAGATTGCAAGTCAGGATTATAAACCAATATATCGTCGAAAAAAACGAGAATGAATTTCCTAAGATAAGGCCTAAAAATGTCGTTCATAAGGCTTTGGAAGGTAGCTGGAGCATTGGTTAACCCGAAGGGCATGACCTTAAACTCGTAGTGGCCATGGTGAGTACGGAAAGCTGTTTTGTGTATATCCGGGGAATGAACTCGGATCTGATGATAACCAGCACGAAGGTCTAGCTTTGAAAAGACATGAGCACCATGCAATTCATCCAGTAATTCATCTATAATGGGTATAGGGTACTTATCTTTGATGGTGATGGAGTTTAATCTTCGATAATCAACGCAAAATCTCCAATCTCCATCCTTCTTCTTCACTAATATCACGGGTGACGAGAACGGACTATGACTTGGTTGTATGATGTCGGACTTTAACATTTCTTGAACTAAATTCTCAATGACTTCCTTCTGTACATAAGGAACTCGATATGGCCTCTGATTAGGAATAGTAGCATTAGCCTCTAAGGAAATGTGATGATCATGAGCTCTCTCTGGAGGTAGAGTTGTGGGATTTTGAAATAATGTAGGATATTGAGATAACCTTCAGCAATTGGTGTCGCAATACTCGCAACCTCTTTTGTCTGGACTTCAGTTGAAATAGAGAAAAGTTGTCCAAATATCCCTTGCTTTCCCTTACGAATCATCTTCTGAAGTAGGTTACCTGACATAAGTGTAACTGTAGCTTCTTCTTTATGTCATACTAACTCAATTTCCCTACCTCTATGCTGAAATGTGATTGTTAACTTTTTAAAATCAAACATCATAGGACTCAATTCTCTCATCCAATCGACACCCAAGACCATGTCGCAACCACCCAACTCTAGCAAATGTAGATCATGAATGAATGTATGCCCTTGCATACTCCAAGTAAATCCTGGGAATTTAGCTTGACTAAGGAGTCTGTTACCGTCAGCGACAGTCACTTGAAGTGTCTGAGTCGGTGTGATGGTGCAACCACTCCTTCTAGCCGCAATTGGGTCCAAGAAGCTATGGGTGCTACCACTATCTACCAAGATAGTTAATTCTTGTTTTTTAACAAATCCTCTAATCTTAATTGTTGTGTGAGATATATTTCCAGCCAAAGCATGAACTGAAATTTGCATTTCTTCCTCTAATTCCTCAATGGTAGGTCCTGAACCCTCTTCATCTATATCACCCATTGAGTCGTCTTCTTCTGCAACAAGCATATACAACTGTTGTTTGGTACAACGATGACCTCTAGTAAAAACTTCATCGCAATTATAACACAGCCCCTTCTCCCTTCTCGCTCTCATCTCTGCATAGGTAAGCTTCTTGATCGGTGGTAGTTTAGGGTTAATAACAGTTGGGGTAGTTATCAATGGTGGTAAGCTATTTGATTTAGTACCGATAGCACTCGGTGGAAAAGTCTTGCTGGTATAAAAAAATCTAGGTGTGATTTTTGTTTGGGACTTAACAGTTTTTTCTAGTATGCATTCCTGCCTCCTAGCTAGAACGATTGCTTGTTGTAAGGTCGTAGGAGAGAACATTTGAACCACCAAACGTAACTCCTCTTTAAGTCCGCTAACGAAGCTGTGAATGAAGTAATCCTCACTTAAGGATCTATTAATGGCAATCATTAAAGCCTTAAGCTCTTCAAATTGTTCTTGAAACTCTATGACAGTTCCTGTTTGTTGTAGCTTATTGAATTCACCCACTACACTATCATGGCCAAGTTCTTGAAATCGAGTACAAACGTCAAGAATAAATTCTTCCCAATAAAGAGTACCCTTACCTTCTTGATAATCTTGGAACCACGCATCTGCTTTGCCTTCCAAGTATAGTGTAGCCATGTTCACCTTCTGTTCATCACTCATCGGATGAAGAAAGAAATACTTCTTGCACTTTCGAATCCATGCCCTAGGAAGAGATCCATCAAATCGGGGAAAGTCTACCTTAGGTCTGTAGTTTGAAAATTGACCTGTCTGATGAGCTTGCAAATCTTGAAATGTGAAGAACTGTTGTTTCTTTTTATGATCAGACTCACTCTCATCTTCAACGTCTTCAGTATCACCGCTTTTTTTACCTTCCAAATTAATAGAAGAACCAAGAGCATCTAATATCAGTTGAGAGTTTTTCAACAGAAGAGAAATCCTTGTATCTGTTGTTTCATGATACGATTTTTGCTCCTTGCTAAGATTATTTAGCTTAGTGTCCATCTCTTCCTGCATCTTCTTCATGTCATCTTTAGCTCCTTGCATGGTTTTCATCTCCTCACTCAGCTTATTGAAATCTAAACTTAACTTCTTTGTAATTTCATCTAATTGCTTCAATCGTGTACCATCAGCCATGATTCCAAGGAAAGACTGGCTCTGATACCAATTGTAGTGATCTACACAACAACCGATAACCAGAATTCAACCACAGGCTCTACTCTGTAAGTTGAAGAACTTCTCAAAGAGAAAAACAATAGTATTCAATATATTCCTATGAACCTAGAACAACCTAATATATATAGAAGAACATTACTTGACGCTAAAGCATGTAGTAAATAAGGAAAAACATAATATATCCTAAGATAACTAGACTGCCTAATTGGAGTCGTCATATAATAGGCAATAGGCTAACCACGTCATGAACAGGGACATGACATATTACGGAAATCTGGATCTCTAAAACTTGGCAACAACAATCTCACTGGACTAGTTCCAGATGATCTTAAATTAGCAAAATATTTAAGGTTTCTCCAAGTGAATAAGAACCATCTCGATGGTATTTCTCGTAATTTCATCAGCGAATTTCACGAGTTGGAATTATTTAACTTGGCGAATAACAACTTTTGTGGCAGTATACCAAAAACTCTTGGTTCACTCCGGTACCTTAGATTTCTTTCTTTAAGGTCGAACAAGTTCGAAGGGTTAATACCCGAAGAAATTACTCATTTGCAAAATCTCCAACTATTAGATTTATCATTGAACAATTTCTCGGGACATATTCCTGACAAACTAGGGAACTTGAGCGGGTTGTTTATGGCTGAGTTTGGTATTGCTTTTTTTTTTTTAAAAGCACTTTCAAAATTTATATTAGGCAATATTTTTTCAACTTGGTGTTTGGTTAAATTTTTTCAAATCACTTTGAAAAGCTCCCCAGGAGGAGCTTTTAAAAGCTGAAAAGCACTTTGAAAAAATATTTCAATGTTAATTTCACTTTATAACCCTACAATAATTATTAAATGACAAAATATACCCTTAAATCTTTGATATTATAAAATTTTATTCTCAATATCTCTAGATCTTTATTGATAATAATCATGATTTGAAAATTATATTCTAAATTGCTAAAAGTTTAATGGAAGGTTAACTGGTATTACGAAAATCAATAAAACATACTCCCTCCGTTCCACTTTACTTGCTATATTAGGGATTTACACAAATATTAAGAAAATAGATAGAGAATATTTTTTTACCACAAATACCCCAAATCAATATTTATTTTCTTAGATTATAGTCTGCCTAGTTTTTAGTACAATTGATTTTTGTTTAGGAAAATAAATAAAATCAAAGTGGTTTAGGAGTATTTATTAAGAGTGGGTTAAGGATATTTATTAAGAGTGGGTTTTGGAAGTTGTATATGCACAATTCTCTAAACTATGCATGATTCCTAGAAAGGGATATATTAGGAAAAAAAATGGAAAAATAACAACTATAGCAAGTATTTTGGAACATAAAAAAAACCCTAATATAGCAAGTAAAGTGGAACGGAGGGAGTATTTATCAATAGTAAAACTAAGAATAAATGTCAAAATATTCAATTATGAAAAGTATGTGCATTTTTGTCATTTAGAACAATAACAATGGTTGGATATGATATTTACCAAACGCTATTTCATAGTTTTTTTAATGTGTTTTACTTTTTAATTTATGGTTTGCCAAACACTCAGCTGCTTTTTCCAAAAAGCACAGCACAACTTTTAAAAGCTGCAAAGCACTTTTGAAAAACTGACAGCAATACCAAACTCAGCCTATAACCAGCTATTTGGAAGACATGGGTTATGGTGATGTTCAACTGGACGTAAGAGAATAAAGAATATGGAGATGAAGGTTTGGATCTAGTCATGATATATTCCGTGATTCTGAAAACTTAAATGATTTTGGGTTCCTGTTTTTGTTCCTGATTAATATCGAGTGCTCTTCTGATACCAAGTATCAATCGAGCAACAACATCCCATCAAAATCAATCCCGGAGAAATCTATTCAAAAAATTGAAGCTTCAAAATTGGTGATAATCAAAGTAGTATATTTTTTTTGATCAATACAACAAAGAATTTATATATAAGGATAAAATCGAAAAACAATGTGAGACTCCATCACACAGATTGAAACAGAGCCATTAGGAAAGAGCAGGAAAGCTTATACAAAGAAAAGCAGATCTGAACTAGCTAGTAATACCCCCCAAAAAACACACAAAATCTATGAAAGGATAATGTCTATTAACTACATTCCCCCACTGCCTGAAAAGATGTTGATAACACAGACCCCTAAAATCCACATTTGGGCCAGTCCAGTACAAAAGAGTTGCTTTCACTCCCTCTATAATCTTTGCCTCCACCTAGGGGTGAGCAACGGATGCACGGATGCGGATTAGGGGTCATCCGCAACCAATCCGTCAAATGGTGCGGATTAGGAAATGCATCCGCGTCCGCACCCATCACCCGCGGATTTTTGATCCGCGGATTTGCGGATGTTGCGGATTGGACGCGGATTATCCGCGGGTTTTTTTCATTTATTTCACAGGAAAAAAAAACTTAAATTTTAATTATTGAGTTATTAGTTATTACAATTACAACAAATATAACAAATTAACAATTTGTCAAAAGTATAACAAGATAATTAACATCTGCAAAATGAAAATCCCACCATTGATAATCCTCTGTAACATCTTTGTAACAAGTCTCAGAGCATCTGCAAAATGAAAATTTGTTAGCTAGATGAACAAAAAGAAAATAATTAACAGATCTAAATCACAAACAAAGTAAACAAACAGAGAATTTACAAGAAAATAAAGCCAGATCTATCAGTCTCTTCAATTAGCATCTGCAGCAGAATCGTCTAACTAACTAGGTCAAGAATCAAGTATAAAGCTGAAACAATACAAAATTAGAGATTCAAAAGGATAGGTTGAGAGAGATGCATAATTGTAACTGCATTGGTAGCTACTAATTTACGAGCTTTGCAATTAGAAGAAGATCCAACTAATCGGAAGTCACTTCTGGAAGAAAAAAAAATGCAAGTAAGTAATGGTAGCTTGGTTCTTCATCGATCGATCGATCTCCTTCTCCTTGTCCTTGTTGGCCAGAAATTGAGTTTCAATCTCAAGAATTAGACTCGGATTTATGAAGAATTATCCTCTTGAGCAGCCACAACATGCATCCAATAGATTCAATTTCACTCAACAAATGTCACTGTATAGACTTTGTCTTTGCAGAGAATCTCAAAAATCAGCTCTCAATTTCGTCTTCTCCTAGTTGAGTGATTCATACCCATTTCTCAGTTTGGTCTTCTCCAGTTCCCCAATTTCTTGATTTTAATAAGTACTACTATCTCTACCTCCTTGAGCTTCTTCTGAACAGCACATTGAGATGAGATTTTCAAAAAGAATAATGAATTACTAAATGAAAAGAGGTTGATGAGACTGGGATTGAAAGGTTGGACTGAAAATGGAGAAGAAGAAGAAGAAGAAGAAGAAGAAGAAGAAGAAGAAGAAGAAG
>JAJJMA010152891.1:0-15409 GCA_023529015.1 Papaver nudicaule
AAAATTCTCAAGTCACTGTTCACGAACGGTTCGTGAACCGTCGTTTTTCAGATTAGGGTTTAACTAGGATCCGCTGGAAGTTCTGGACTGGGCCAGTACTTAGACGTGTTAGACGCCCTCAGCTATAATCCACTGGACTCTTGCTCAAGAGTACTCCTTTATATTCACCCATATCCAACAAGTGATTTGCAAGCAAACCATTGCAATGGACAAATGGTATCGAATCTATCTCATGCATTCTTGTAACCTTAGTATTCGTGGGAACAAATACCAACATAACACATGGTCATGTAGACAAGAACACGATCTCAATCGCTATTAGTATCTCTACTAAAGTAGCCGACTATTTCGAAAGATAGAATAAGTAGAATAGAAGTGATTTCCATAAAAGTCATAACTCCTACTAACCTTTTGTCGATGAAGAATAATTTATGTCTTCTTTGTCTTCACAGTCTTCGTCTTCAAGGTCTCTACTACTTTGTCTATATCCCAATTCTGAAATCTAAACTCTAGTAGGCTGAATCAAGAATTGTGTTTTGACACCTAAAACTGACAACCAGCTTGACATACCAACGCTAGTGGGTTTGACCGGACAATGCCCTAACAATCTCCCCCTTTGTCAATTTTAGTGACAAAACCAATTTACATATGGATTCAAAAGATATACAATTAAGTACTAACCAGATGTATCTTGATTTCTTGAATTCTTCAACTTCTCCCTTGAGTCTTGATGTGTTCGTTTAACTCTTGTTGATGAATTCGTAGACAGCACCTACAACATATCCAACTCAAACAACCATAAAGGTACGCTCAAGCTTGCATGGGTTAATATGCTAATCCCACATGTTGTTTGTGCAAAGAGTAAGAATCTGACCAAACTTTAAAGTCTGTGTATCAAAACTTTTCAAGTGATTCTACTCATTCCTGATATGAAGCTTCTTCTCAGCTTTAATTACTCCCCCTTGCTTGATACTTTGAAAAAGTACAACAAGTAAGCACATGATGTTCCCCTCCCCTATGGTTATGCACCACAAGAACAAGAACCATATGTATTTTCCCCCTATTTGTCACAAAATTATGACAAAGTAGTTCGAGACTAGGGTTTCATAAACCTATGAAATAGGTTAAGCTAAGTACTCGCATACCAAGTTTAAGATGGTATAACTAGGAAATCTGAACGAAGATTCCTGAGTTCTCATCTTTTGGAGAAATATAGATACACTTTTCTCCTAATATTCCACAACCACGCTTCCCAAAAGGATTTGTTATTAAGCGCTAAGAACTCTCCCCCATGTGGTGTTATTCAATGAAGAACAACTTACAAAGTCTAACATGGACAAAACAATTTTAATGTTATCCAGTATTCCTTTGTTTAAAACAAAAGTCATAGACTTTGTTTGCAACTTGTATATTTAAGAACTCTTAAAACCAAGTTGAGTTAGAGAAACATGAAGGATACATATTCATATTCAAGGATTTGACAACCTTTGAACAAATGAATATTAACTTGATCAATGTTAATGAGATACCTCTATGTAATCTCCAACCGGGTCTGTGCCCTATTCTTGTGTTTTACCTCAACATATCAATTGAAAGGGCACTTCATGGTGAGGCCACACAAACACAATCAAGTTGTGTCAGGTGAACAATTTCTTGTTCACCTTTGGTGGTTAAAACAGGATCTCCTACATCACTGGGTTTTTCACCAGAAGTAGCCTTCGGCTTAGAGTTCTCTGCCTTACCCTTTTTTTTTTTTTTTCTTCTGTTTTTCATCAGTAACCCAAGCATCTCATGATGTGATAACATCATACCAAGCATTTATTGGTTAAATGACACAATATTTTTCATGAATTCTCTTTGGGTGGCCTCACTAGGGTGATCATTACCTTTGGCATTTATTGCTCTACCAATATTCTTTGGTATCCACTTTTGAGTGGTCTTAGGAGCAATAGGATCTTTCTTCCCATCTTTCTCAACAAGATTACTTGAGAGAGAATTGGATTGACCATTCTTTTGCAAGTTAGTCGATCTCCAATTGGGAACATCAGATCTAGTATTCGCATTTACAAAGTGTTCCTTTCTATGACGATTAGGAGAGAACTTTGTAGAGCGTTTATAGGCAGAACTTAGTTTATCATGATACTGATTTTTATGCCTAAAGGATGGACGTTCACAACCTGCATGAAGATGATTAGCCTTGTTGTTCGATCTAGATTTGATCTCCAACACACTTGCATCATTACAAATGTTGGTTTTTTCGTTGCTTTTACGGAATCTGCATCTTCTTTCCAAGTGACCTTTATTACCACAATAAAAGCACCGTTTAGTAACAAAAGGAGTGGGATGCTCATTGTTACCTGGATATGGTCGAGCTTGAAAGGATTTGCTCTTTTTATCCTTAATTTGTGGTAGAGGTATTTCACTCTTGGAATTTGTAGTAGTCTTCGGTTGAGAAGAATCTTTAGCTTGACAAATTTCACCTCTTTGTTAATACTTGGAACGTTTATTCCTTTATAGCCCAATCCTAGTGTGTCACGATGATTTTTACTCGCTCCTAACATCAAGGTTAATTTGTCCGAGCTATTGTTGAATTTATTTAAGTTCTCTTTCAAACTCAAGTTCCCTTCTTCCAGCCTTTTGATCTTTTCATAAGCATTACCTAGATCATTCTTAGATGAATCACCATTCTTAATATTATCTAGTTTAGCTTGAAGAAGTATTTCTCGATCATGACCTTCTAAAATTAGTAATTTGAGACTTCTAATTTCTTCGTTGTGATCGGTTGTACCATTAGTGTCAAGTTCCTTTTGCAAGGTAACATTTTGACAACGAAGTCTGTCACATTCAACCTTTTTACAGAACAAGGACCTCTGAGCTTCTGAAAGTTTCAGAAAGCATTCCTTGATGAGGTTATTCGTAACAATATCTTCATGGTACACTTCTTCATCAGAGTAAGAACATGTGTCCTGATCAGAGTTCCCAGCAGCATAAGCTACATTATTTGTCTTACATTCTTGAATGACATTTGACATATCATCAATAATTACAATGTAAGCTGGATTCTCTTTTGCATCTTTGGTAGGGCATTCAGAGGATTTATGCCCAAAACCAAGACACTTGAAGCATTGAACATTATCATCAACACAATTGAGTGTCTCCAAAGAGGAAGATGATGTATGTATGGATAAATCCTTTTTCCGTTTTTTAAGACGGTGGGAGGAGTTATCCCAATGCTTTATTTGTGATTCACTAGGTTTAGATGTACTAGTACGGTTCACGAACCGTAGAGCAATACCTATTTCTTTTCTCATGAGATTTCTGACATGTTGTGTGATTAAGGACATAGTAGAGCTCAATTCCTTTTCGAAACAATCATCACACATATCAACCTGGGAAGTGTTGATTTTGTCAGAAGAGGTACTGGGAGGGCTAACGGCTTTTAAAGCAATTGATCTATTTTGCTCATTATCAAAGACTTTAAGTTTACTAACAAGGTCACTTCTTGTTATTGTTAAGCCGTGTACTTCTTAGATGGCATGTTTCTTTGATTCGTACCTTGAGGGTAATGACCTCAGAATTTTACACACAATGTCCCTTTCCGGAATAGCTTTTCCTAAGGTGTGACAGACATTCACTATTTCAGACAATTTGTGGTTAAATTCTTCAAAGGTATCATCCTCAAGCATTCGAAGGTTTTCCCAGTCAGACATAAGGGTTTGAAGCCTTGCATCATTTTCTACGGCTTTCCCTTCGAAAACGTTCCTTAATCTTTTCCAAGCCTCGTGAGAGGTTTCACATGTGGCCACGTGATGGAAAAGATCAGGTGTTATTGCATGAATGATAGCATTAAGCCCATCATAGTTTTGCTTGGCGGCGAGAGTTTCCACGTCATCATAAGCCGCTATGTCTTTGAGGACAGATACCTCACCATCTAGAATAGTTGGTGGTGTATATCCTCTCTTGACATAAACCCAAGTTTTGAAATCCCGGGCTTGCAAAAATGATCTCATTGCAGTCTTCCACCATAGGTAATTAGTGCCATCAAACTTTGGTGGTACGTTACAAGCTCTTACGCTTTGTTCCATAACTCACAAGCCGCGATAAACACAGACAATTACGTCCTTAATGTGTTCACCGGCTCTGATACCAATTGAAAAAACAGGGGTACCGAAATACAACCAACTTTTCGTTTGGGCTCGTGAGACTTATGGTCAGATATGGACGATCTCAAAAATCAATATCCAGACCTGTTAACCTGAGTTTGGATCTCGAAGGATCAGTCCGACACAAGACAAGGTCTTGGTAAATCCAATGGATGGATTGGGGACAACGATCAGGTTTATTAATAACGTACTTCTTGTGTTTGCTTTAATTATATAATCAGATAATATAATGCGGAAAGTAAAGCACACAAGACACCAGAGATTTTTTTTTAACGAGGAAACTACGACCTGTAGAGAAACCTCGGGACCTCGTCCAGATTGAACACCGCACAATACAAACTGTCTACAAACACTAGCCTACTATAAGACTTTGTTCTGGGATGTAGCAGAGACCAATTCCAACCCTCCAAGTGAACTGGCTATTGTCGCACTCCTTATGTCTCTAGATCCCCCACAGATCGTCACACACTTGATTCCCCTAAGCTGACGTCATTTACAGGCCTAGGAGTTGCTTTAATCACTGTTAAAGTCTTATGTCAATAATTCCGGCTTTGTAACCTCAATTATCAACTGTATGTTTGAACTGTTCTCTATCAGTTTGACATACACAAAGTGACTTCCTTCGGATTGCTCCAGGTCATATGGAAATCTACTTACAAGCGGGGGCTGACAAGTAAACCGAGTAAACTATGCCCAACTTGTCTCTACCTCAGTTGTAAACGAAGAATCACTTAAGAAACTTATACAATTGGAGCTAACTAGGTCTTACAACACCGAGTGCAGCCGTGCGTTGCTTCCTTTCAACCCTGTGTGTAACGTATCAGTTCTTGAATGGCCTTATATCAGAAGAGAAGGACCGTAGAATAGACAAGAACGTGATCAGGTTACCAAGGTTACATGTTAATTCGATTTCAACCACTAAGGTCTCAATCTCCTACCTGTGCTTCCCAACTCTCAAGAGAAGTCTTTATAGTCGTTAGTAATTCCCACAGAGGAACTGCTACCTAATAGAGGATGACTATACCACAACAAGCATTCACCGAAGTGAAAAGAGTTTTACGATCACTTCCCAAAGGACCTTCACGTATGCTTGATGCTTACGGTTTTCGTCCTTAGACACCTCTATTTATAGCACTCAACAAGATAGGTTGCTTAGGAATAAAGCAACTAGTTACTTGTTCCACAAGTTAGGAAACCCTAACTTGCAAACCAAGAAACCTAGATTTATCTCAATTGGAAATCTTTTATCATTTATCTGCCAAGTGTTTTGTTAGCTCAAAAACACTTCAAGAATGATATCCAACAGACCAGAGATAATCTTTATCTTATTGACACATTGAGAACCGTTAGATGAACCACAGAAGATATTTCGTGATAACCAAGTCCAACTAAGAGATAAAGGAGTCAGAGTTTAACCCGTGTGAAAATCCCAGAGAATATTTGATGGTGTGTCAAACCAACAAAATTAATACTCTTACTTCACTAAATACAAATTAAGCACAGTAGCAAGAATAAGTTCGTTCCACAGAGAGAGGTATGGTTTATCAGTTGTATTTGAAAACTTAAGAGTAACCAAAAGGGGGGATTTGTTTTGCAATAAAATAAAAACGAAACAGTAAATAAAATAGAAATCAGAGAGAGAAAATACTGGTCAAGGGTTTCATCTTCAATCACCAAACATGCATGTTCATCAATCGATCAGAGTTAACATTCAATCTTTCTCATACCAATAGCCCTAGAGTACCCCATCAAGAGTATACTCCGGTAAATTCCTTATATCATTGCATACCATAACGATGAATATGCAAATACTACTCAGAGAATAACTCAACGCAACGTGCAATCAAGTTCAATTCTCCAAGAGCTTTAGGTTCTATGAATTAGGCTAATCTATGCAACAGAAAAACTATTCAACATAGGTCAAGCTTCTACATATAATTTCTAAAAGCTATCACCGCATTCAAAATCATATTGTGCTACTTGTGACAGGGTTCTTTGACTATTTCGTATCTCAAAACCCTAATCTAGCTATAGATATGCTTTCATATTCATTCAATTTGCCACTTAAACAAATAAGAGAGCAGTCGTATTGCAATATATCAATCATGCAATTATTAAACACAGTAGAACATGAACGATAATAAGATTTCAAGAATGTCAAAATTGACCAGCCAGATTGGCTCACATGTCTGGGATTTTAGATTACGTGAATTCCACTTTTTATACATAACTGAACTGATTTGGACCTAGTTTAGGAAATTGGGCCTGTTTAAGAAATTTGGGCCTTCTTTTAAGGTGCCCCTTAACGCATGACAGGGGTTGGGGATAACTGGGGTGCCCTATAAAATGTGTCTGTCCCTTAACCACTTTGAGAAGTAATTGCCCTAAGTAAAATTCTGATATAATGGCTGCTCCGATAAATTCTTCAACTCATTAATTAAGACGCAATTACTAAAAACAGTAGAACAGAAACAAGAACCGACAACCTCTAGTAATCTTGTCTGCGACAATATTTGAGCTTTGCATTCTTCTTGTGTTCGAAACTAATAACTCCGAGAGTTGCCAAGTGATGAATTGAGTTGTAATTTGCTTCATTTTGTATTATTAAACTTCAAAGTACCTGCAAAATAGAAAACAATGTAAAATAAAGAATATATGAGGATTTTGCCGACTAAAGTGTATCAATTAAGTACTCTTGAATAGGTGTTTTAAGCACCTATCAATATTCACTTTGGCTGGTTCGCAAACCGTCCATCTGAATCACGACCAAATGCATCGAATCTGACATTCACGTACTAGTATGCGTACAAATTGACACTTTGGAACTCAGGAAAAATTCCCAAGACACTGTTCACGAACGGTTCGTGAACCGTCGTTTTCCAGATTAGGGTTTAACTAGGATCCGCTGGAAGTTCTGGACTGGGCCAGTACTTAGACGTGTTAGACGCCCTCAGCTATAATCCACTGGACTCTTGCTCAATAGTACTCCTTTAGATTCACCCATATCCAACAAGCGATTTTCAAGCAAACCATTGCAATGTACAAATGGTATCGAATTTATCTCATGCATTCTTGTAACCTTAGTATTCGTGGGAACAAATACCAACATAACACATGGTCATGTAGACAAGAACACGATCTCAATCGCTATTAGTATCTCTACTAAAGTAGTCGACTATTTCGAAAGATAGAATAAGTATAATAGAAGATTTTCCATAAAAGTCATAACTCCTACTAACCTTTTGTCGATGAAGAATAATTGATGTCTTCTTTGTCTTCACAGTCTTCGTCTTCAAGGTCTCTACTACTTTGTCTATATCCCAATTCCGAAATCTAAACTCTAGTAGGCTAAATCAAGAATTGTGTTTTGACACCTAAAACTGACAACCAGCTTGACATACCAACGCTAGTGGGTTTGACCGGACAATGCCCTAACAACTCTTAAGGAAGATAGTAAAGGACGTCTATCTCCTTAAAAGGAGTACATGTGCGTGATCACCTTGCTGTGGTTGGAGACGCATGTATACTGAGGGGAAGCTTTGTGACTAATAGTCGTATTAGGATCATATTGTTTTAACCAACTAGTCCGAAGTCTGAGAGTAGGTGTGTTGGCGGTTTAATTCTTAGGAGTATTCAAAACTAGACTAGGTCCCGGGGTTTTTCTAAGAGTTTGTAGTTTCCTCGTTAACAAAATTCTTGTTTGGACTTTACTTTATTTCCGCATTATATTTGACTTGTCATTTATAATTAAAGTACCGTAC
This sequence comes from Papaver nudicaule, assembly GCA_023529015.1. Lineage (NCBI taxonomy): Eukaryota > Viridiplantae > Streptophyta > Magnoliopsida > Ranunculales > Papaveraceae > Papaver > Papaver nudicaule. Next base: position 7,925 of record JAJJMA010152891.1, read on the forward strand.
TTGTATGTTGACATAGTCTTTCGGTATTTTGTAGTGATTCAATCAGTTACGAAAGAGATCTTGTTCTTGAGTTCTTGGAATACAGGAATTGTTCAAGGTTGATCTTATAGGTTGTAAAATAAAAGATAAGTGGTGTACTCGATACCCTCGTCTTTTCAGAGTTTTATAGAAAAATGAAGCTATATTGTAATATATTGTCTATCTAAGCTTGTCCACGGATCCTCCATCTACAAAAATATAAACTATTTTACTTTTTGAAAGTCAACCTAAAAAATTATTTCCCCAATTTTCGACTTAATTAAGAACGACTGAGATTTTGTACCTGAAATCAATCGGGTATTTTCAAGTGACCCACAACCTCTTTTTAACTCGATTGATTTCGAAGATTCTACAAAATCTTAATCGTTCTTGTGTTGCGATCCAACGAATCCAAAAGCTTATTAAAACACCATGTTGATGGATCCTCCCTCTTTATATAAATAATTATAATGCACAATCGTGGAACTTATAAGGTAAATATACCATACGAACTCAACATATATGGATTATGTTAGAGCACTATGCTTGGTTAACCCACTGACGTTGGTATACATGTCAAGTCGATTATAAAGAAAAATGGGAGAGTAAAGGAGTTTTCATTGCTACTTCTTTTGGTGTGTTCTACAAATGAGAACAAGCACTCAATTTATAGTACATGGATGCTACACATAGCTAGACAAATGTAAAAATTGCATGACAAAGGAATAGCAAGTGTCAAGCTTGTTAAAAAGAAGAACGGTAAGTGTATGGATTGCATGAAAAGGAGCAAGCTAAGTGTCTAGCTTCCATGAGAAGGAAAACCAAGTGTCTAGCATATTCATTTGGAGTGTCAAGTGCCTTGTCTAGCTAATGGTGGTTAGCCACACACTTCACAATATATATGAAATTAAACTATATCCATTATATCACCCGAAATGATACGAGTACAGTCGTAGCATACTCATTGTGATGCTCTAACCATTTTATAGTTTGATCACACTACAATACTACATCGATTTAGAGACCATATGGCGCTTGCATTGAATCAGATTGGATGATAGATGTGAGTGACACTTTATACAACATATTTGTTAATGCCTAAAATCACACAAGTAATCTAAGGGCCAAAAACTCACAGAGTTCGAATGATATTCCTAGGACCATGTTAAGTGATTGTCTGTGATCGTAGTGAAGAAGTAAAATAACAAGAGAACAAAGGACACAAGAGATTTTTATGACGTTCGGCACATGAATGTACTTTACATCCTCGGTTTCCTGAGTAGGAGGTTTTCACTATGATTTTGGAAGGGTTACAGAGATTTCTTGGTGATTGGCTAAAAACCGAAAGTGAATACACTACAATACAAGTTTCTCCCCTTCTATCCTAAACTCTCTCTCATATTGGCCGTTCCTTCTCCAATGGATGGAGTTCTCTATTTATAAGCCTTCAGAGGGTCCCACCATGCAAGTATACGTGTGACATCGACCTTATAACTGCCAGCTAGGTCACCGGGTATTTTCCTTAGTGGTGAAACACTTGCCTTGCCCCCGCTGGTGGTGCCTTGGTGCATGATTGCCACGTACTCTCCTAACCTTGCCTAGGTCATGAGCTGTCTCCCTCTTCCCCTGCTTTGTCTGTTGGAATCATCAGTTCCTTGACCTTGCTTGGTTGACACGTATTGTCCTAGTGTAGTGTAGGGTGTGGGTTGTCTCCCATTATCTCTATTTTACCCGCTTGAGGCACCGGGCTGTATTGTGATCCAGATCCCCCGCTCCACGTGTATCGGGTACCTCTGTGGTGAGCCACCCAATAAGTGACACGTCTTTCTTTGCATGCCGTGAAAGACGGTACATCCTTTCTTCTGTCATCTCATCACTGACAACTCTGAATTCATCTTGGCTTAGTTAGGCTATAGTGTTTCTCAACCTATAGGCTTATATTTCTCCCTGTTGTAAGATATGGACACGTGGACGATGGTTATTTTACACCTACAGTTTGCCCCTTTTCTTTTCGTATTTTGCTGGGGTAGAATGGGAAAAAAATACCCACGATCTTTTAGTTACTTGCTTGATTTTTGGGGCGGTTACATGTGGTGCTATAAATCTAGGATCCTTGGAGAATCCTCATTTATATCACTTCCTTTTCAGAGAGTGCTTTAAATTCTCTCCCTTTTGGTTTTCTTTTCCAATTCATAAACATTTGCTTTAACTCTACCTTCTGCTCTCTGCTACTGTCGTTGTTCTTTGTTGCTACTTTGTTGGAGATTCCCTTGTCATTTCTTGTCGTCTCAAGGTATGTTCTTCCTTTCCCTTTATGCTATTGTTAGTATCTATGATTTTGAGACTTCAATTGCTCTGTTTGCTCTTCTCAGTGGTTGATGCTTGTTTCTTGATGATTACAATTTGAGAATAATTGTAAGAACAAAAAATATATGCATATTTTCCCCTATTCTTAAACTGTAATCATGTTTTCGCTTGTTTGGTGATGGTTGATTTTGAGGGTGTTAGTGTTCTTCTTTCTGTGTTTGCCCCTTGATAGTTCCTTAATTGCTTTTGCCATTCGATTTCTTATGTCATCCCCATGTTTTTGTTAGTGGTGTTGTCTTCTCTACTCCTCTCAGCATGTACAAGCAGTATTTAGAGTTTCACGTCTGTTTGTCTTTCATGTTTTCCGACTGGTTCCCGGCATACCCTATTTGTATGTTATTTCTGAGAAATCGTGAATGCCCCGGTGATCCTTGCCAGGTCTTGAATTTGCCCCACTTATGAGCCTTGGTTGATTTGAATCAGATTTTGAATATGCCCCACTCATGATCCCTGACTGATCTGAGTTAGATTTTGAATATGCCCCGCTCATGATCCTTTGTTTGTTTAGATGTTAGGTTCCGAAAGGAGGAGCTCGGACAGGGATCGGGATTGGATGCTTTGTGATAGGGGGGGTGGGGTGGGGGGGTGATAGGTATCGTGATAGACAGAGTCCTCCCCGCAGGAGCCCCCCTCCTGATAGGAATAGACCCGCTCAACAATACTTTTCAAGACAAACTCTCTCTAGTCACCAATGCTCTGCTAGTGGCACCAAGCGTTCATCCGCCGAAATGAATGTTCCTAATCAGTCAGGTAATCCTCTTGCTCTTAGTTTACCACCAAAGAATTACATGCGCCCGACAGACAGTTGGAGGCATGTGGATCTAAAGGAATTCAAGGTCTGCCATGGTCTTCAAGATTTCGAGGTTAGGTTTATGGTGAGGAGGATGACTTGACTTTCTACATGATCAACAATTATCTGTATGACTGTATGAGTTCGCTGACTACCATCGGGCAGATTGAGTATGGCATGCCCATCCCTTTATACAAGCCTGATGATACTTTTGTTAAAGAGTGCTTTCTTTTCGGAATGAAGCTAAATCTTATGCTCTGAGGCATGCGGTCATGTATAATGAGAACTGGTGGCGTGTCGTGAATGAGTGTAATCTTCGTCGCGAAGGTCAGACCCGGGTTCCTTATGTTTCTTTGGACGCTGCTACCCAGCAAGACTGGTACACTGTTTCAAATTTTAATGCGACATATAAGGATTATATGTCACCCAACAATTGTAAGAAGTGGAGTGTTGGTCCTTCTCGTCAGAAATCTGTGGCTCGGGGCTTCCATATGTTGCTTGAGGATGTTGATAAGGGAAAGATGAAGTATGTTCCCAGCACCGAGGGTTCTGTACATCCCATTCCTATGCATAAGGAGCAAATTATCAGAGATCATCACGACCTTAAGTGGCATCGCACCCCGATCAAGATCATTGGTCCTTGGGCTTGGGGATGGTCTCCTACACAACCTAATGTAGCGTGTCGCACTCCTCCTCCCCGCTATTAACATTACTGTCCTTAGCAGTTGAATTTTTATCTCTTCTTCAAGGGTTACGAGCAAGAAGAGCAATATGATATGTCGCTAAAGAGAGGCAATGTACGGGTCATTTGTTATTTTTGTATACTATTTCTGATTATATGATATTTTCCCCTGACCCGTGCATTGGTGAATCCTTGCAGGTGGCGAAGTGTCAGAGAACATAAAGGGAGTCTTCCAATATGGATCCGGAGGAAAGTCAAGAGGCGGGGGGAGATGGTGGCGAGGAGGAAGAATCTGATGGTGAAACGAACCCCGATCTTGAAGAGGAACATGGTGATAATGTATCTCCCGTGCGGGATGGAGGCAAAGGCGCATAGGAGGTTCCTGAAGATACCCTGTGAATTCTCCGATGAACCAGACTTCCCAATCGGGTCAAGCCACTGGTCGTATGGATGAATCAGGGAAGCTTGTGGTGAAAATGGGAGATGATATCCCTCCAAGTAAGGATAAACCCGCAGCTGGATCTGTTGGTGCTAGTACTGTTGGAGCATTTGGCGGGTCATTTTCTTTTGGCCAGCCGCTTCCATCTGGCTCTTCTGGGAATGAGGCAAATCCTCAGTCTGGGAATGAGGCCAATCCTCCATTGTCGGGGGTGAGCATTTCTCCGCTTCCTGATTTGTTAAACCTGGTTCGGGATTTCAGCGCGGTTGGTTCCTGTTCCTTCTTGAATGGTCTATATCAGCACTGGACCAAGTGTTGACATTGCATTTCCTCTAGCCGACGCCTTTGGTCCATGAATATATCATGGAATCCCGTAGCCGGCAAGGTAAACGTCCCTGGTTGAACATTAGGTGCATTACCTGTTGGCATTCCATACGACTGGTGTGTTGACTTCATGGTGGATTCAACGGTCTTTTCTGCTTGCATAACTTTGTTGGCCTTGGCTTCTTTCTCTGCAGCCACAATTGATGCTACTGCAATGGCCGCTTCTCCTTCATTAGTTACTTTGCTTTGTGCATCACCGTTCTGGAAACCAGGTGGGTCTTTTCCTTTGTTTGAATGGATTGAGTTCTTCGTTGAGAAACTCCAACAGCTGGTACTTCTACATTTGACGCATCTCTTTCTATCACCTCTTTTGCAGTTGCATCCCTGGCGGGTTGAAGTGGTGGTAGTCTTGCTGAAGTTGTCTCCTGCTTCTGCTTTAGAAGAACAGGTCCAGTCTTGGGTATTCCTTTGCTCTCTCCATGCTCAGTTACCACCTCTGCTTTGTTTCTGCAAAAAGAATCTAATCAAGGAATAAAAGATGAGTTGTTAGTTTCCACTGTCTACAAGATGAATCCACCCCTCTGCCTTGATCTCTCGGTGTGTGAACTAGGGTCCGCCGGTTCTTGCAAAAATCAGAGACTTTACGTAATAAACATAGTGGAGAGCATTTGTTTCATCATCAAGAATAATAAATTCTTTACTCAGTCCCTGTTTCTAGCGCCACTGTTAATGCCTAAAGTCACACAAGTAATCTAAGGGTCAAAAACTAACAGAGTTCGAATGATATTCCTAGGACTATGGTAAGTGATTGCGTATGATCGTAGTGAAGAAGTAAAATAACAAGAGAACAAAGGACACAAGAGATTTTTACGAGGTTCGGCACATGAATGTGCTTTACATCTTTGGTTCCTAAGTAGGAGGTTTTCACTATTATTTGGAAGGGTTACAGAGATTTCTTAGTGGTTGGCTAAAAACTGAAAGTGAATACACTACAATACAAGTTTCTCTCCTTTTATCCTAAACTTTATATCAGATTGGTCGTCCCTTCTCCAATGGATGGACTTCTTTATTTATAAGCCTTCAGAGGGTCCCACCCAATGTGGTCGATTTCGTCCGAAATGGACGAAATCTCGCCGAAATTTCGGATCTCGGCGGCTGAACGAGACGGAATGAGCGGATTTCACGAAACGATATCTCAAGGAGAAAATTGGTTGACTCGGCCGAAATTGGTCCGAACCGAGTTACCGAAAATAGGGACATTTTAGTAGTTTGAGCATTAAGGGATAAAGCCCTAAATCTGTCTTCTTTCAATGCTTCTTTCTTTTTCGTTTCTTCTACTGATGTTGAACTGCTGGTATTACTTCGTTTGATGCTGCTGAAGGAGAAATTGAATCAAAGGATATCTGCTACAAGGTTAATAACTAATTACTGCTTGCTACTGCGTAAAATCTCTTTTTTTTTTATTAATTTTGTTCGAATGTCTGATATGGGTTTCTCTTGTTACTATAGTTCCTGTGAAATCCCCTATCTTCTTCTACTACTAGATATATAACTAATTTCTACTGGATGCTACATGGTAGTATTCAATTTGGATTCATAAATTTGGATTCATGAAAATTTTGTTAATTAGGTTTACAAATCTGGTAGTATTCAATTCAGCAGAAATGAGTTTAATCAATTGATACAAATATCATACATGATACAAGTTATTTGGGTTCTCATGATTTAATGGTTGTAATAGATTTTGATCATCTTTGTTCTAGGCAACAAGATGATGAACTGGATGTGTTGAGTAAGTGCGCAAAGAATTGGAGGTGTGGGGCTTACCATACAGGAAGAGCTTACTGGACAAGTAGAGTTTTTGGTTCACATTCCTTTTTAAAGGTTGAATTTGGAAGATATAAGTTTAATAAAGTCACACCCCTGCTGGCTAGCACTAGAGATAGTTATATCTAGTTGTTATTCTACTGTGTTTGAAGGTTCAGTGGTTAGTATTTCCTTTTTGTGCTGTTAGAACGATATTGTATGAACTAACATAACAAGAGCTGGGGGTTCATTTTTATGTATGTGTATATATATCCTATTTTTCAGTATCAATGTCTTGTATCGCTTTCTCTCTGTTTGTTTCTTATATCCCATTTAAACTTTGAACTTGTTATATACGGAGTATACTATATTTTCAGTGTTTTGTATAAGACAGATATGCAAGTTCTGTATACATACCATTCATATGCAGTTATGTTAGTTCTTTATCTTGTTTTTCTATCATACCATTTGTATATATTGTTAGGGGATGGGAAACAAGGTTCCGAAATTTGCTCCGAAATTTTACCGAGAATCCCACCGAAACAAACTTGTTCCCAGTGACCCAGTCCTCGACCGAAACGCGAACGAAACCGAAATCAACCACATTGGTCCCACCATGCAGGTACACGTGTGACATCGACCTTAAAACTGCCAGCTAGGTCACCGGGTATTTTCCTTAGTGGTGAAACACTTGCCTTGCCCCCGCTGGTGGTTCCTTGGTGCATGATTGCCACGTACTCTCCTAGCCTTGCCTAGGTCATGAACTGTCTTCCACTTTCCCTGCTTTGCCCGCTGGAATCATCGGGTCCTTGACCTTGCATGGTTGACACATACTCTCTTATTGTAGTGTAGGGTGTGGGTTGTCTCCCATTATCTCTACTTTACCCGCTTGAGGCACCGAGTTGTATTGTGATCCAGATCCCCCGCTTGACGTGTATCGGGTACCTCTGTGGTGTGCCACCCAATGAGTGACACGTCCTTCTTTGCATGCGGTGAAAGCCAGTACGTCCTTCCTTTTGTCATCTCATCACCGACAACTCTGAATTCATCTTGGCCCTG
>JAJJMA010152895.1:0-12513 GCA_023529015.1 Papaver nudicaule
CCTACACACTAGAACACCAAACCCTCTCTCTACAAGTTTCTCTCACATCAATATTGACCTTCACGGTAGCACCGACGACCCTTCCTAACAAAGAGACCAAAAACCTAAGCATAAGGGCTTTACCACTCTTCTAGGTTGGATATCTCTACACCCACAATTATAGTCCTATATATAGAGAATACAAACTTGGCCTCCAAGTATTAGTCTCCAACAAGGAAACTCAAACTCTTTCCTAATATAGTTGGAACCAAACTAAACATGGAATGGGCCCAACTAGGAAAACCCATCGATTTCCTAACAATCTCAACCTCGGATCATGCTCCCAAAGCATGAGACGACCACAGGAAATCACTTCCATCTTCCAAGAGTTTTTCACCATCTCTATACACCACTAGAATTACTTTGAAGCTCACATCTGAACTTCCATCTTCGTAGAACCATCTCTTCGACCAAAACACGCCATGACGTTGATAAATATTCTCAAACCATCTTCTACTTGAAGAACACTTATGAAACTTGCCATGTTTCACAAACACCATGAAAATCTTCAATCATCGTCAATGAATCCTTGCACAGACTCACCATTATCATCAGGAGAACCATCCAGAAGAATCACGTTAGCTCCACCTAACAAGAAAGCTAACAACATATTGAACTCTAACCCAGAAAGGAAGAATTAGATTCAATATCATACTCCAGCACATGTCAAGATTACCGTGTATCTGAAATTAACAATCAGATATCTCCACCGTGATTAACACGCTTTAATCCTTTAGCTAATCTCAAAGCGATCACCAATCTGACATACTTTTTACCACCATCACACCCAATATACTCGCCTAAAAATATATACCGTATGAACGCCCATATTACTGTGGTACATGCTTCCGAGATAGGGCACATTCTTGATATTACGTGCAAGCCATCAAGAATACTTTGACATATATTTAAGAACATAAATATATAACATCTCGTGCATAACTTCGAAGCGTTGCTGGACTTGCTTCTACATGAGAATTCACATCCCCATCATTTCTTTAAACTTTGTAACTCATTCTTTATAGTGTATGGCTACCAACACTCTTCAAGAAGTATATATGTAATCCACCTCACCCAGCCTTATTCTGCATCCTATACTGCATCACAAAACTAAATAAAGAATATACACTTCTTCCAAAGTAGAACCTCCGACTTGTAAATCACATCACAAATCCATCTTTGTGTAAACACCAGTGGAAACATTATCTTCACATATTTCTCCACGCGAACAATAAGCCATCGTTCAATTCCATATTCAATCACTCCCGCCCGTCCAACGGCTCTGATACCAATTGTTGGGGAAATTGGCAGCCCAAGCGCAGCAGAATACATGATCACAAGGGATGTTGGTGATTTGAACCATACACAGAGAAATAACAATATAGAACAGAAGATAAATAAGCACACAACCAAAACACAAGATATACGTGGTTCACCTTTGCAGGCTACTCCACGGCCAACACCGCCAGAGAAACTTCCATTATAATCAAGACCATATACATGCTCTTTACACAACTCCCACGAGAAGACCCAAACCGAAGAGTTACCAAGACGTACCTGAGACACCATTAAGAAACCTTAGGAACCAACTCTCTAAACCATTCTCTGGCCAACCTCATATATCTTCTCTTCTACACCTTCTTCACAGTTGCCAATAACAAAGGAGAAACATGGAAACACTCTAGAAACCCGGTTTAGGGCAAAGCCCTAAACCTACACACTAGAACACCAAACCCTCTCTCTACAAGTTTCTCTCACACCAATATTGACCTTCACGGTAGCACCGACGACCCTTCCTAACAAAGAGACCAAAAACCTAAGCACAAGGGCTTTACCACTCTTCTAGGTTGGATATCTCTACACCCACAATTATAGTCCTATATATAGAGAATACAAACTTGGCCTCCAAGTATTAATCTCCAACAAGGAAACTCAAACTCTTTCCTAATATAGTTAGAACCCAACTAAACATGGAATGGGCCCAACTAGGAAAACCCATCGATTTCCTAGCTAACAGATGATGGTGATGAATTAATCATATCGTTAATTTTTACTAATCAAATGAAGTTAACACCTAATCATATATCATTAATCTCTACTAATCAAGGGTTGTTTTGTATTTTAAAAAAAAATATTTCATATGGGATGACCTTTTTACTTCATTATAACCCTATTTTGGATTAGCCCTCGCCCTCAAAATAGCCGGGCTAATTAAGAAGATAAGGGTGTATGGAAGTAATACGAAATTTCCCACTCTCTCTCACTCTCTTATCTTCTAGTAGTGTCTTCTACTAATAATATCTTCTCTCTACTTTGAAAAGATTGCACCACTCATTCTTTTCTCCAAATTCAGTGCAGTGATGGCAACTGCTAAACCTTTAACCAACAGCATCTTCCATTTCTTTCTCTTCTTCTTCTTCTTCTTCATCCTTACAGCAGTCTCCATACAAGGTCATCTACCCTCTTTAAAACATACTATACAGTAGCTAGTTCTTTACATGTCCTATATTTTAAAGATAGCTCCTGTAATTAAATTATTAATGCATTATGTACATGGGGTTCTTCTCATGGCTAAAATTCGAGTTATGGAGTTTCTAATTGTAACTAATGGGAATTGGCATGTTTTTGATATCTTACACAGGTATTGCAGTAACGACCCATCAAGTTGAAAATCTTTCCAACTATAATCCTCATTCTTCTCTTTCTCTTAGAGAACCACACTTAAAGGTAATTAGCAACAAACTCAAATTTTCTATTTTTTGTTATTTAAGTTCGGAGTAACAATTGTGGTGCATAAGCAACTAGATGAGCTCATTTGACTAACAGACTGAGCTCATTTAGTTGAAACTTTCGTATTTGAAGTCAGCAGTTCCGAACCCTACACGTACAACTGCTAAAAAGAATGCTGTAATGCCATAAAACACACGTTAAACCGTCGAGAATTCGTTCATTGATTGTTTTGAGTAATTTCATCCTCGATGCGAAACCTAAAACCCTATATTTATGTTATGTTTTGTTTTTAGGGTGTAAGAGAAGGATGGAATATTAAGAAGAGGAATTCGAGAAGATTGATGATAGGATCCACAGCTCCAACTTGTACTTACAATGAATGCAGAGGTTGTAAATTTAGGTGTAGAGCTGAACAAATTCCAGTTGATGCCAATGACCCTGTGAATAGTGCTTATCACTATAGATGTGTTTGTCACAGGTAATTGATGGCTTCATTAGTTAAGCATCATAATTAATGATTCATTAATCAGTTTTTGATGGTCAAATTTTGTAACCACTATATGTATTAATTAGAATTCTCATTCTATAACCTCTTTTTACTTCCTTGTCTCTCTAGTTTTTGAATCTTTGATATAAGCAGAGTGTTAAGCTGGATTTTTTAGGAAGATTAATTGTAATTTTGTGATTAATTTGAAATTTTCAATACGAGGACTTGCTTTTGTTTATTTTTTCATACTCCCTTTGGAGAGAGAGTTTTTCACCTTTACAGTTTTACGTATTATAAAAGATAAAAATAAAAAATGATTAGATTGATTTAGGATTTAAATTCCGAAAGGGATCAACCTACCCCCACCCCATCAAGACAACATGGGCCCACTAATTATGTGTCTGTTGAATTATTATTGTATGTCCTGTTTTTGGCCCTGCAGAGTTTTTGTTGGCACTTCAAAACACTAACACTATCCAAATGTAGTTATAAGGGATGTCTAAATAGGTATGAAAAGTCTAAGTTACCCTTACAGATAAATGATTAGATTAAAATACCCCAAAATCTTAACTACTTACCCTAGTTTATAACCCTAATCCTAAAACAAAAACAAATATTGATTTTCATTATCCTCAAATTGAGAATCCACAGCAGCGGTAATTGAAATTGAGAGAGAAAACGCAGCCGAGATTCAGGCGTCCACTGATTTAGCATCTAATCAGTCACAAGACCCCAATATGCGTATTATGTACTAATTCTGAACACAACCCATGTTTTCAATCATGTTTTCCTTGCTTGTATATGTTAGATTCATCGATTTGGGTTTGTTTTTTTCGCCGCAGTAGATTTTTACGGTTTGGTTTTCATAGAAAATCGCGGCATAAAACCATTTTACGCCTAACTATTCATCAGCGTCTTAGGCGTAAAAAAAATTACGCCTTAGTATCATACCGTAACAAAAGCCCTAGTTTTGCCCTTTACGGCTTGGAAACCAAGACGTAGAAAAAAGAGGAGTGTGCTCGCAAAAAATTGCACCGTAAATACACCAACCAAACCGTAAAAAAAGATATAAGGCGTGAAACTCAAAATTGAAGCGTAAAGTCCAGTTTTACGCCTCATAAACTGGGACGTATATTGTGCATTTAATATTTCCATGCAACTTACGTCTCAATGGCAGGTTGTCGTCCTATGCGTAAATTGAGTGTACGGCTCAGTTTCCCCAAATTCCACTTTTTACGCCTCAATTGGGAAGAATCTTGAGGCGTAAATTTGTTTTACGCCTCAATTGGGAAGAATCTTGAGGCGTAAATTTGTTTTACGCCTCAATTCCAAGGTCAAACCAGACCGTAAACAGAGCCGCCCAACTCACAAAAATCACAAAAATCTACGTACTAAAGATGATTACATGCAACAATATTACAAACAAAGGTATACCTGGGTGTTAGAGGCTAGTTACTCAAAATCGGTGTTTCAATCACTCATTTTGGTTGAGTGATTCAAAACTTTGAGATTTTTAAAAAAAAGTTCGGTTTTTTTTTTCCTCTCCTTCTTTCTCTCCCAATCAACTCTAAAACAAAATGAATTTCTCTCTCCAAAATTTTTATAACCTTAACTATATAGATTATGATATCATGATTACCACTAATCTAATGATAATCAAACACTAACACTAAACTTAATTTAAAGGGTAAAACTGTCCATTTTATAAGAGGTTTTTGGTTTTGGGTTTTGATGACCCTATTTTGTTTCGGATTGAAGTGCCAACAAAATCTCTGCAGTGCCAAAAACAGGACATATTATTATGGTGGGATAACTCTCTGGTATGTGATTAATTGGGCCGACCGACCGGAGGGCCCAAAGGGCCCGTAGGGAGGGAGTCCCTTTTATGGCCACTTTTTTGTAAAATGTAGAGTAATAAAATTGGTCAATTGGATAAAAAAGATTTTGGTAAGATACCCCCTAAATTACTAAGTAGTCCTTATCAAATTTAATAATCACCCTTCCATATCCTTTTTTACTAATTACACCCCACTCTCTATCACACAACCAACACCACCACTAATAGATCCACCACCAACACATTCAACCACCGCCACCACCACCTCCACCATATTCCACCACCACTACCAACAACTGCCATCAACCACCGCCACATTTCATCACCATCGTCACACACACTTCTAATTCTTCGGTCGGCCCTCTCCACCGTGGCAGCGGTGTACTAGTATCATGTGATTTTAACCATGCCATGACACACATGTGAAAAATTGTTGTAAAAAAACTACCATCTCATTGCAATTAAAATTCAAGCATGTATAATTCATTACATTACGGTAATAGTCAGCTAGATAGATAAATTTGTAGGTCTAGTCAGACCGAGCTACATGGGAGCCAAGGATGCCTCCGGCCTCCCCTAAAATTTTGATAACCTCTTATGTATATATCCTTTGTATTTTCTCTTATTTGAAAGAAAAATTTTCTTTTAGCCCCCCTAAATTATTATTTTTTCAAGTTTGGCCCCTCTTGTTTGTTGATTTTTGGCTCCGTCCATGAGTCTTAGTGAAGGAATAGATAGCTGACGGCATTCAATTGTTTCCCACTGTCTGATGGGTAAACAGGGATGAATACACCAGTTCCGTTACTGCATTTACTTCTTCTCACTTCCTCGTGTTTGAACAGAACCGGAGTTGTATAGTACCGGTGTTCATGAACCCAACAACTGAATAAACCGGACGATTCTACTGGTTTAATATGCTTTGATCTTCTACTACGGGTTGTCTTGGAGTTTCCCCAGCTGGGTTTGATCCGATTTTCATTCTCGTAATCATCGGTTAAAAGTAAAATCTGGCTTCTCAAGTCCGCATACATCTCATCGCAGTAGTCGTTGCAGTCGTCTTCGTTCATGTTGGAATTCAGATTCATATTTTTCATATCCACAGAAAATGTGTGACAAATTTGAAATGAGATAATTGAGAGAGTTTAGCTAGGATGATGATTTTGATTTTGAAAGAGAAAAAGGGAAATGAAACATTGAAATTTATAGAGACGAAATGGAGAGTTAAAGACAATTTATTGATAGGGCAATTAAGGAAATCCATTTGCTTGGGTCAAGTTTCAATATATTGTTCAAATAATTTAGACAAGTCTCTTTAATTTCTGTAACGTTCTGCAAAATACTAACAATTCAAAGCGGTTTCCATGAAGACCAATGGCCAGGTACTCGTAAAACACACACGGTTGATGGCATTCATGGCACTGTGAGTGAGATTAAGTGTTAAGACAGTCCTTACTGGGCTCTTTTATGGGCTCGGGTTTGTTACAGGACTGAAAACCTTATGACAAAGTATGGTAGGAAACTAGTTTTCCTGCCAAATTATGTAACCAGTCACAAGAATATACCGCGGATGGTATGCGGCCAAAGCAGACAAAAGGCTAATACCCTAAGTATAATCCTAGAAATCAACCAGGTACAACCTCAACTGGCAGAATTGGAAGGTGCAACACGGATAGGTTGGGCCTAAATTATGTTCAGTGCAGGCAAGAATGCCGAAAGCAACAACAACCAGTTACTGACTGCTTTGATTTGGCACACATAGAAAAACCTGGGATTTGTTCCACTGCCGCATCACGTAGCTACAACCTACAAGCCTAGCATTTTTGTTGAAAGGTTTGGCCCAAAGTTTTTTCACACATTTTTAGCATTAGTGAAATTGAGGAATAATATGATCCGGTCGAAGCTCCAGCAGCAGATTGGATTACTCGTGTATTTTGTGAATGATGTGCTTGACGGCAGACCCAAAGCTTTTTATATTCTTGGTGCTGGTTTTCTGCCAAAGTATCATCATGTAAGGCCATTTCCTATGGGTAAGGGCAAATCACGTTTCCCACTACGGTGCATCAGAAGACTATAACAGTTGAGATATATGAAAGTTGTCGAGAGACACTCTCTCGACGTCGACTTTATTCGATCGACAGACTGAATCTCGACGTCGTGATAGTTAAATCCGACCATAATTCACCCAAAAACGGTTACATTTTCTCCACCTATAAAATCCAATCCCATCTACCATATTCAACACAAAAAACACAAAAAACACATCCTTCCCCTCCTATTCGAATCACAAATCACAGATCCTTTTTCAAAACACAAGTGACAATGGATTTCGATTCTGATGATGAGATAACCATTCATCAAAGGCGGTTTATGAGAGAACAAGATAGGTATGCTCGAAGGTTGCAAGAAATGGATGAAGAGTCCAACGATGAGAGGAAAAGGAAGAGAATCATGGTTGTGATGCACTTTACAGGCTCAATCCCTAAACCTCCGGAGCCAAAAGAAGTTCAATTTAAAAGGTACACGTATCGAGGGAGGGAATTTTACCACCATAAACTAATGCACGGTTATGTCCTTCCCAATTGCGTCTACTCCGACCAATGTTCCAGAACCGATTCCGCATTCCCCGGCACTTGGTGCAAAGATTAACTGGTGAGCTTTGACTGGTAGAGCCCCAATTTAATTATCACTATGATGCACTTAATATTATAGGTCACAGTCCTGAGCAGAAGGTTACTGCAGCTATGAGGATTCTAGGTTACGGGGTCCCGGCGGATTGCACCGATGAGTGCATTCAGATGGGCAAAACAACGACTTTTAAGTATCTTTCTCTATTATGTGAAACCATTATAAATCATTTTGGTCCGAGGTTTTTACGAATTTTAGAAGAAAACGAAGATGGGGGCTTCCCAAGAATGCTGGGCAGTCTTGACTGCTTGCACTGGGTTTGGCAAGGATGCCCAAATTTTTGGGCTGGTATATATAAGGTCCTTACCCTAAACCAATATGGCATGCTTTTTTTGGTCTGCCAAGTTCACAAAATGATATAAATATTTTGCACAAGTCGCCTCTCTTTGAAGACCTGAAGCGCGGCTTGACCCCCGCCGTCAATTTCACCCTCAACGACAATAATTACACCCATGGGTACTATCTTGCTGATGGTATCTATCCACGATGGTCTACCTAGGTTCAAGCATACAAGCAGGATCATGGCCCGACAATGATGCATTTTAGCAAGTTACAAATGGCTTTTAGGAAAGATGTGGAACGAGCTTGATTGTACCCGAATATAAAATTCCAGCACAAACACAATAACTGTTGATGTAGAACGCAGGAAACTGTAAAACTGGATCCCTGGTTGCTGTCTTCAATCTTCTCATGAACAGGATTGAGATTAGGGGGGGGGGGGGGTTCAGACTGACCCAGACGGATCGGACAAACCGGGTCGACCCGACCGTCAAACCGACCAACACGTGTCACCGACACGGGACTCGCCGGCGCCGGCCGGCAACTCCCTGCCACGCGTCCACACCCCTGGTCACCACGTGTCTCCTCCTTGCTGGTCCACGTGTCTCCTCCTCCTCCTCACTGGGCCCAGGATCGCTGCCACGTGTCTCCCTTGTGATGCTATACTTGTCTGCCACACGTTCAGCCACGTCACCCACTTGTTGACGTGGCATCCTACGTGGTGTTTGCTGCCTAACCGACGTGGCACTTACCTGTGCTGCTAACTTGGGAGTTTCCTTGTTTCCACCCCAAACCTTGGTTGCCTAGCAAAAACTTAGTGTTTGGGTGCATATATTGCTCTACTTAGCCAATAATATCGTACAAACATTTCATGCTCTGCACCTGTATCAAGGCTGCCTAGCAAGAACATAGTATTTGAGCGCCTATATTGCTCTACTTAGCCAATAATAGGGTGCCAAATACTAGGGGTACAAACAGATCTTTTGGAATTTTAAGAGGAATTTCGCCATCATCATGGGGTCGTTTCGCGGTTTTCTGCCTCGAGAAATGCATAAGACCATGCTCACGTGCATTATTTTGCACAACATGGTAATTGAGGAAATCCGTCGTGATAAGAATTGGAGTAGTTATCCGGACGTAGATCAGATGCCTCGAGTTCAACCACACCGCGGGTTACCTGCAAGGCAATATGAGTACATGGCTGAATTTATTCAGGATCCCTCATTGTATCTTAGGTTGAGAGATGATCTTTGTGCTCATGCTTGGGCAGGACATGGGGCTGAGGCAGCGACGGCTTAAAATTGTTTCTTTGTTTGTTGTTTATTTGTTTTTCTTTCGTTTTTTTTTTTATTTACTTTTTTATTGTTGTGCAGCACCATCATTTTTAATTTAAATACAAATTTCCTTAACTAAATAGAACGTCTTCTACATTGAAATTAAACAGGTTACATCTAAATGCATTAAAAATGAATCCTAACTATACTAAACTAAACTAAACCAAACACC
The DNA here is from genome assembly GCA_023529015.1 of Papaver nudicaule. NCBI lineage: Eukaryota > Viridiplantae > Streptophyta > Magnoliopsida > Ranunculales > Papaveraceae > Papaver > Papaver nudicaule. The sequence continues at coordinate 9,564 of JAJJMA010152895.1, forward strand.
AACAACTTCTCAAAGAAAAAACAGAAAAAAAATAAATCCTAATTAAACCAAACTAGCATTTCTCCTTCTTCATCATTTCTTCATCCTCATCTTCAAACTCCACTTCCATTGATTAATCAGCAATGGCAGTATCATTATCATTATCATTATCATCATCATCATCATCATCATCATCATCATCATCATCATCATTATCATCATCATCATCATCATCATATTCTTCTTCCTCTTCTTGGCCTCCAGCTTCCCCTTCTTCATGCATCTTCTTTTTCAGCTTGGCAACTTTCATCTGTCACATCTCCCTTTGCATCTGGTTCATGTGGGTAGTGTCAGCAGTAAGAATCTTATTCTCCTCCCAGGTGGTGAGAAATTTCTCATTGGCGAGGATTGAGTAAATATTTCATTGGGTAGTGTCAGCAGTAAGACTCTTCCTCATCTCCAAATGAGTTATTTTCCGTTCAACAGCTCTGTTCTTGTCAGTGGTCTCTTGGTTCATCATAAATATTTCAAAATCAAAACCCTTTTGAGCGTTTTCGGCATCCGCTGCTGCTTTTCTAGCTTTCTTGGCTGCATTTCTTCCTATAAACTTACTTGCATTTTGAGCATTGGCATTCAGATAAGAGCTGGGATCAATCGTGAATTGTACAGGTGGGTACCAGATGGTCCGGAGGAAGTAGAACCCGGTCGAGAGGGGCCAAAAAAAGGTGATTCAAAGGGGCTCCCATTATGGGTTTGGGTTTAAGGGGATAACTAGGGGATCTGCATGTTGCCGGCCAAAATCTCTGGGTCGAACTTGGGTAACACCTTCACGATGAAGAAGCAAGTTTCGAAGTGGAAAGGCTTACCAGTTTGGTGAATCCCGTCGGACCTGCACCTAAACTCAATATAACCCTTTGACCCTCACCACTTTGCTTGTTTCGAGTGGCTTCGGTGATTGCACTCACATACAACATGAACTCATTAGTAGTTACGCCAAAGCGATCAGAGAGGCTTCCAACATTACGAGACTTGGGATTAATACCAGTTTCAACTTGAAACTTGTCATGAATATTGCCCCAAAGGGTTTTGAACTTCTGGTGTATACCCTGAACCGAATCATGAGTAAAGTAAGCGTAACAACGATAAATGTTCTTATCTTCATAAGTTGAGAACTTCTTACCCCTAGGTTTTTTTGGCGCTGTGGCTTTCTTTCATTTTCTGGTATCTCGGGAGTTTTCGTGAGTTACAATGCCATAGACTGATTCTCGACTCCATGTTCCATAACGAGGATTTTGAATAACCACTCCATATTGGGCGGTTTGACTACTGATTCCAAAACGGAGATCCATGATAAAAAAAATACTGAGCAAACTAGCTATGCGAAGAAAAAGATGAGCAAAGAAACTCTCTGAGAGATTGTGAGTTGAAATGGTTTTGAAAGTGAAGTATTTATAGAGGTAGGAAATCTGGACCGTTGGATGCATTTAATGCAAGACATAGAGTCACCGTCGATCGATGTTAAGAATCTCGTGGTCGAGATTATCTATCTCGATGTCGATTTTCAGACTCTCTACCGAGAAAGTGAATCTCGACCAAAGGAGACACCAACGACTGCCGATGACTTTATGTGAACCAACAAACCGCCAAAACCTGCTCATTTTTGGTGTTTGGCGCCCCTTCCATAGTGGGGTAATATAAAGTTGGGTCGATACGTCAGCTTCAATGGGTCTAGAACCATTCAGAAATTGCCTGACGAGGATATTCGTAGTTCTACACGAAGTATAGCTTCTGCTTGACTATTTCTAAAAAACTACCAAAATCTAAATAAGGCAACAACTCCAAGTAGCTGTCTTATTTAAATTAAAAAAGTCTTTGCGGGATTCAACTAAGAAGAGATATTAGGTTTTTTTTTGTTTTCTTGATCGTGATTATTAGTGGAAATCCCTAATAAATATAGGGGTTTTGTTACTGTTATATATCTAGTGTGTGGGTGATAATGTTGATTGAAGGTTGTTGTTGTTCAACAACGTCAATGGTCGACGTAGTCGAAGATCTCCAAAGGTTACTGCTTATAAACTACTTAAACAATATGATTTTAGAGTTTAGATCGAGTTTTCCTTTAGTACATCGTATGTTTGTATCGAAATTGCATGGAAATTCGCATGAACTGTGTATGTGACTCGGAAAGATACTACTATTCATATGTCTTGTCTTTTAATTTTTTCAGGAAATGGGATAAACTAACAAAAGTTCGACTAAATTGGACAAAGTGCTCGGACCAAAAGAAGATGGAAGCTGTAAATGCTTATACCGATGGTGCCAGTTCCTACAAATCATCATCTTGTGATTTTTGTTGGAGCCGACAACAGTTCTGTGCCGAGCTTTCCCGTTTGAAGGTGACAATTCAATACTTATATATGGTGTTTTACTTATGATCAATTGCATGGTCACTGATTTTGTTTATTCTATTCAAATGCTAACTCAATAGTAAATATATAGCACATGCATGTGGTAGAGTCTGGAAGGGTTATAAAATTCTCCCGGGGCGCTCGCCTAGGCGCCAAAGGCGTACGAGTAGCTGTTTGAGCGCCTCGGATGTAATGTGTTGTGCCAGCCTATTACCCTTGGGTTAATTTCCTTCTGGTCGTACCAGGCGCTTTAGACGCGAGTAAGCGCTTGAGGCGTGAGGCGACTAGCTTGGCGCCTCAAACAACATAGATGTTATGGGCCTATGGCATCTCTTTAAGCTGTTTTATTTACTAAATATAACTAGCTAGTCTTTCTCACAGTGAATAGAGTTTTCTAACAGGTTTTTCTTAAGTGTAGCATGTCATTGTTTTACTGGTTATTCTAGTTCATAGACATTTTCTTTTGGTCATGGTTTTCTTTTATTTCAAATTTTCAGGATCTTTCTGCTTTCCTTGTGTTTTTACCTGCAAAAACAATGTACCGACTCTGGGTACTTTCGTAG
>JAJJMA010152898.1:4676-24765 GCA_023529015.1 Papaver nudicaule
CTCCAACACTTTGGTGCGACAATTTAGGGGCCACTTATCTCACAGTCAATCTAGTTTTTCATGCCCGTACCAATCACATCGAAATTGATTATCATTTTGTTCGAGAACGTGTCACTCGTCGTCAATTAGAGGTTCGTTTTATCAACACCAAAGATCAATTGGCTGATATCTTTACCAAGAGTCTTGGTTCTACTCGTCATGCTGATTTAAGAAGCAAGTTAACCGTCCAATGTCGGCCGCTTAACTTGAGGGGGCGTATTAAGGAAATCTAGAGTCGTGCAAGACAAGTCATGTATATATGGAAGTACAAGATATTGAGTCGCAAGAAATATAGAGTCGTGCAAGAAATGTATATATGGAAATACTGAATATTGTGTCGCAAGAAATGTCTATGTCAGGGAACTCAAACCCTATAGAGTTAGACTATATAACTGTATGATGTAAAACATATTCTTTGAAGTTAATCAATATCACATTCTCCTCACAGTGGTTTTTGAATCTTTGGATAAGAGCGCTAAATGCAGTTGTTTGGTGTATTGTAGGTTACTTGTGTAGACACATCTTAAAGGTTTATGTAGTTGAGAATGTTCAAAATCTTCCAAATCAGTATGTACTGAAGCGGTGGACAAGGGATGCCAAATCTGGAGCAGTAGTGTTTGATGAAAGTGAATAAATTGTTGCTGATAGTCGGGACGCAGTTACCATTAGATATAGAAAGCTTTGTCAAGATATTGCTATCAAAGGTTCTACATCTGTTCCAATATATAATGTCGCAGTTCAAGTGTTACAGAAGGCTTTAGAAGATATCGAGAAAGTGATAAAAGACTCTCAAGTCGATGCTGAAAGTCCGTCAGGTACAAAATTAGATGAAAATATTACAACCCATGAAGAAACAGTGGAAACCCTTCCAAATATTCGGGAGAGATTGCGTGATCCACCTGTTGTGAAACGTAAAGGTAAAAATGGAGCAATTAAGTCGTGGATTGACAAGCTCAACAACCAGCGGAAAAAATACTGAAACAAAACAAGAAAGAAATCAAAAGAGACAAATGATGTAAACACCCAAGAAGCACAACCCAAGACAAAGACAAGGAAAAAGCGTACGTAATTTCATAATTTCCTTATTCTTAAATTAGCATGTTAGCATGAGAAGGGTTATTAGTTGCTTTAATTTCTCTACTACCCACTTGCAGACTAGAACAAAGTAGCTTTCACAGAGATAAACATCCAACCTGATGCTGTCCAAGGTATAGGTATTTGAAAAGACGAGGGTACCGAGTACAACACCAATCTTTTATTTTAGTCCACCTATAAGTCAAACCTTGAACGGTTCCTGTACTCAAGAACTCAAGAACAAGATCTCCTTCAGATCTGATTGATTCACACGAGGGAGTCAATACAAGAATCTGAAAGGCTATGTCAACAACCAAGTACGATACTTTAATTATAAATGATAAATCAAATATAACGCAGAAGTAAAGTAAAGTACACACAAGATTTTCGTTAACGAGGAAACTACAAACTCGTAGAAAAACCCCGGGACCTAGTCCAGTTTGATTACTCTTAAGAATTAAGCCGCCAACACACCTACTCTCAGACTTCAGACTAGCTATTAATATGTCATTCAATTAATTTCTCAAGTGGAGTGGGAAAATTACAAGAGAATAACAACTATACACAGACACCCCTTAACATCCTAAAGGGTGCCTATTAGCGATTGTACAAAGCTACACAAAAACAAATAAGCTTAAAAGCTTAAGAAGAAACCAAATAGAGTAGGCACGCATGCCTTGAACATAGACAAAGCACCACTGCAACTTTCACAAGGCTCACTTGTGAAACATAAATCATCACCCATTACACCATTCTACTCCTAGTGTATATCTCATATGGAGTTTCTACTGCATTTAGAAAACTAGGCTTGCCATCAAAAGCCTCAACCACATCAACTCCTAGCTGAGAACCCTTCTTTGCCATCTGATCTGCACTGAAGTTTGCCTCTATTAAAATATGTTCATAGGTTACCTTGTCATATTTAGCAATTGTTTGCAACCATTTAGCTCTGATACGCCAAGGAATATTATCATTTCTGAAAGCTATCACAGCTGCCATAGAGTCAGACGTACTCTAACTTTCCTCATTCCAAACTGAACAACCCAATCCATACCCCTAACAATAGCATTCAGCTCTGCCCAGTAATTATTATTAACACCTAAACCCATGGCAAAACAACCAAGCACATCACATGCACTGTTCCGAGCAACTACACTACACCCTGCATCACCAGGATTGCCCTCTGCCGCTTCGTCACAACATATCAGTATTTCATCCAGCTCAGGTGGTTTCCACCTTATCTCAACTATCTGTATCACTGCAGTAGTTCTATTAGTGATCCTAAAATAGTTTAGGACACTTACATCTTCACCATGATTGACATGGACCATAAATCTTCTTGAATTCTCGGCAATAGCACGATAAACCTTACTCCTCATTTTGTAGAAAGGAGTATCTCTTTCTTCATATCAAAGTTTGTTTCTCATGGACCAAAGCTCTGATTTCACTGCCATATTTGCTGTTAGCCAAAGTCTTCTAATCATAGGAGCTTTATCCTTAGAGTTGGCATAAGAGGTAATCAAATTATAGTCAGGTTTCAGCTTGAAAATCCCTGACACCCATCTCCATAACTTCTTTGCAACCTCACACATCCAGAGTATATGATGTAAAGACTCTATGCCCTTCTTGCACATTCTGCAAACCTTGTCAACTGTGTAACCAAATCTCTCTTCAACTCTATCCTTCGTCGCGCAGCAGTGCTTGCGAAGAAATTTCAAGTTTTGAGCAGCTAGTTTTGGATGAATATGACCCTAATACGACTACTAGTCACAAAGATTTCCCCTCAGTATTCCTACGCCTCCAACCACAGCAAGGTGGTCACGCACATGTACTCCCTTACGCTAACAGACGTCCTTTACTGTCTTACGCAAGAGTTGCCTCACAGCCCGTCGCGAGGACTATCGTTACCCGACCTCTAATCGGATGATTACAACCTTAGTGGACAACAACCAAATAGCGGCAGGTCAAATCGCTAGACCCTAGATGATATCCTTGGTAACTTAACATATATTTCACCGAAGTTCTTTTACACCAAGAGCGAGGATATATTAAGTTTACTTAGACAATAAACTCTTCGACATATCGATCAAGGTTTCAAAACCTAAACTCCCGAAAGAGAAACCTTGTCGTCCCAGTTGGAATCAAACAATAATGGATGCAGTACAAATGTGTATGACCGTGAAGAACAGTGTACCTGCAAAACAAATCCAATAACAACAATTCTTGATTCCACTCAATATCTATAGTTTAGGCACACAAACTGAAAGCAGTTTGCTGACAAATCCAGGTTAATAGATATAGAGTATGTTCTTATCACAACGATCTTGAGTGGCCTTATATCAGAAGAGAAGGACCATAATTAAACAAGATCGCAAGGTTTGATAGACGTGATAGAACATAACACAAGTACAATACAAAGAAGACTAGTAAACATAAACTGGTTTCCCGTAAGAGGTACTTCTAGGGTTCTCGATCCCTAGAGAAGACTTTCTCGCAATTCTAGACCGAGAGCAAAAGCTCAAAGGTAACTGAAAAGAAAAGCGGCAGACACAAGCTATTGGAGATAAGCTTGGTAGAGGGATAAAACTTTTAGGATACAAACCACTCCTATTTATATTGACTAAGGCTTGGCTTTGAAATGAGGCAAACTTAATTTCGGAAATTCCATAAAGCACATTTACATAATAATTCCGAAATTCCTCATTTAGTCTCATAACATTTAATGAGATCTAATACTCTGGCATTTTACATTTATGAAAAATATAATTCATAAAGAAAATATATTTTCAAAAGATGTTTAGCCAAGAGCAATCAAAGCGAATAATATTCATAAGGTATATTTGGATATTTTTTTAATTCGAAATATAACGCTTACCAAATATGCTCCCTGGGAAAGAGCTCATTTCAAAACGTGTCCTCTTGTTTCGAAAATCTCCTTAGATATTATTACTTCCAAATGCCGTCATCATCTTTAACAATGTCGACATTACTTCATGGTATTACTGGGCTAACCAGACGAACCTAGGTGGAAGTGGGATCTGGTCCAACGTGGTTCAACGTTCCGCATAAACGTATCATAACAGACGTGGACAAGCCTTGTGTGTTAAGCTTAAGTGAACACGTAGGTTCATCATACATTCTGAGTCACGCAAATAGATATACCATTGGAGTACGGTGCGATATTCCATGAGTAATAGCAAAATGTTAAATCTCCTGAATTCTTGATTCCAATATAGATGTCACGTTAATGACATCCAAGAATTCAAATCAAAACATCAAATGACTAATTAAATGAATATTTGATCGAGTAATATAATCATACGAAGATTTAGTCACGTACAATATTGATCAGAAATCATGTGTCTACCTATCTGAAGCGACTAACCATATTTCTGATGATGGCTCAATCTCACTTTAGTTGTACATTGAAGGTGAACGAATTCAAACTTCAAACTGAGAATATCAAACTCATTAATTCGTTGAAGCACAAATCAAAAAGGTAGAGTTTGAACTTCGAAGTTACGCATTCTGAGATAACCATATTATGGTTTCGAAACGTACATTCTGTTTTGGCAGAAACCAAATTAAGGTTTCGGAACCTAAAGTTCATTATATGACCAGAACCGTATTAAGGTTCCCAAATCAAGTTTCCATATAGCGAAACCTAAAGCTTGGTTTCAAAATCTAGATTCTGTTTAACAAAACCTTAGTTAAGGTTTCGAAACAAGAAACACATATTAAATTCTTCACAAATGTTTGGTGTCGAACTTGAGAATCCATGTGGTCGAGAACCGTTTCAGCATCACACCTTTTTTGCCTCGACGCACAGGAATATATTTCCCGGTTCACATAAACCTTTAGGAAATCCCAGGGTCTTTTCGACCTTTTAGAACTCACATGGTCAAGACACATTGGTCATGATTCTCAAGTCAATGTTAGCCAGCAAACATAGTTACAAATCTGTGTTATCTCATTGGTCACAATATTTAGTTTCAGACTAATAGCTTATGAATAATAAAACCAGATTATGGTTTCGAAATCAACGTTTAGTTTTACCAAAACCTACATTGAGGTTTCGAACATTGAAAATTTATAAGTTGAGATTACACGAATATGGTTTCTGAATCCAGCAGTAAGATATGGCATACGAGATGTTCATATACAGGATCAAATGAATGATTCAGAACTTCAATATTCAGAGCCAAACCATGACGTAGTATTCGAATCTCAGAACAACAGTATTTCGAGTCTACACAACATAAGTGTGAGTCACGATCTCTCTTACATTAGCTCATACAAGTATATGCAATCAATCTGACAGAGCTAGAATAGGTAAGAAGAGACACAATACTGTGATGGATTAAATCTCGTAGGACTACCGAGACAACATCACATTTCTATATCCAACTCGAAAGGTTTTAGGAAAAACCTTTATATTAACTTAGAGACGAAGAAGAAAAGAAAGCTCTAAGCAATATGGAACGTCATAACTTCAACACAAATACCGCAAGCGATAAAGTGGAGTTATCTTAAGACACACTGATCACAAGTGATCAAGTCATAACGTAAAGCTCAAGATGAGAGTTATGTTTATGTCTTTTGTAGCACAAGTGTAAAATATAATGGAATCGCGTTATTTTGATTCACTAACCTCTTGAATGATGAAGCCGGATGTCTTCGTTTGATCTTCAGTCTTTCTTCAACTCTTCAAGTAGTGATTCTAATTCCTACCAAAATCTTCCACAACCTAAAGCTAATTCTCTCATGACTTCACCTAATTGTGTGTTGTTTAGCGGTCGAGTTTTGATCACTAAAGTTGACAACTAAGCTTGACATACCAACACTTAGTGAGGTTGACCGAGCCATGCTCTAACAATATGCTTAATAATACTTATTTTCTTGTCACTGCTTTTACCAACAATAACAAAACTCTTATTGCGATACTTTTTTTCTCCGTCTATGCAGTCCAACAAGGTTGTTCTACAGGTGGGAGCAGCAGCATGGAACACAATCAAGCAATTGTCTAAATTGGATGCACTATCAATGAGCAATTGGCTGTTGATTTTCTTTATTTTCTTTTGGTTTAAATGATTCCAGATTGTTAAAAAATATTATCTTGACATCTATGGCATGTGTATATATGCAGTTATTGTGTATATATTCTTGTTATCAATATGTTGTAAGATCGTATAAGATCATGCCTATGTACATCTGTGTATATTTTCCTTCTTTATTTCTCTCGTTTGTAAACCTATATAAATGGGTCAATTTGACCATTGAGATGAACACACAGAAAGAGTTTAACTCAATATTATCATCAGATCCTCTCTATGCTCATGTTTATCATGGCATCAGAGCCAGGTTCGATCTGAAAATCCATTCTTCCGCTGCAACACAAACCTAGAAATCATTCTTACCTTAGTATTCCAGAAAGATATACCTTTAGTCATCGTAGCACTCAGTCTTTCCTTATTTCAAAGTCAGGAACCCTAAATCAGAAAACAAGTTATCCCTCATTGTTTCAAGTCTGTTAACATGTCTCGAGAAGCTTTTCAGCCTATTACTGTAAAACTAGATGGAACAAACTACAATCACTGGTCATTCCTCATGAAAAGCTTTCTTAAAGGTAAAGGTATGTGGAAGTATGTTGATGGTACAGAAAAATATCTTAAACCAATCAGTGTCAGTGGCAAAGAACAAGAGGATAAGGGATCAACATCAACAACAGATCCCATAGAAATCTGGGAGGTTAATAATCACAAAATTCTCACTTGGATTGGCAACACAGTGATCACTTCAATTAGTGCAGCTTACAAGTTTTGAGGTGGCTAAAGATGCATGTGATTTTCTTGCAAAAAGGTACACAAGTTGAATTTTTCTCAAAGATATAAGCTGGAACAGGACATTCGCTCCATGAAACAGTCACATGATCAATCAATCTCTGATTTCCATTCTGAGATGTCTCTAATCTGGAATCAGTTGGCACTTATGGAACCTAAGTGGACAGCTGATCTGGAATTGTGGGGAAAATATAGCGAAGAAACAAGAGTGGTGCAACTCTTGATGGCAATACATGGAGAGTATGAGTCAGTTAGGGGTTATATTCTCCATCGTTCACCTCTTCCATACGTAGAAACTGCATTGTTAGATCACTGAAGAAACGCGTAAAAGAATTAAGCCAGACCCTTCAGGAGTGTTTGCTGCATCCTCTTCTCGACCTGCTTGTCCAACAAACAATCCACCACAACGTGATTTGTCTCAGGTTCAATGTCATAACTGCAAGAAGAATGTTCACTTGGCAAGGAACTGCACTCTTGCACCCACTATACCAGATACACCATCAACACAGTGCAACTACTGCAAAGAAATGGGACACTTTTCAAGGAATTGTACTTCACCAACATCAAGAAACATGAGAAGGCAGAACTCAAGTGGACCAGGAAGATTTGGAGGTACAACTAGATTCACTACAACACCAGTTTCATATGTTACATCTCCATCAACTCAAACTTCAAAGCCAACACCAGTTGGATCTATTACAAACTATGATTCAGCAACACATGTGCCTAATGTTGCTGAGATACAGGAAATGATTAAACATGCACTTGCTATTGGAGGTAACAGTTCAGCTGCTGCATCTGTTTTCTCTACTCCATCAGGTATTTTCTCAACTGGTTGGTACTTAGACTCCGGAGCATTCAATCACCTGACATATGATTCAAAAATCTTTGATAATATGCATCCAATTGTATCACCAAAAATACATACTGCAGATGGGTCAGTTGTTGCTGCAAGTCATATTGGTATGATTGAGGACTCAAATAACATATGTGTACCGGATGTTCTACTTGTCCCTAAGATCACAATGAATCTTATCACTATTGGCCAACAGTGTGATCAAGGTTTTAACATCATGTTCTTTCCTGTTGGTTGTGCTATTCAGGATCTCAAAACAGGGAAGCTAGTTGGGATAGGGCGTAGAGTTGGTCGACTGTATCTGCTCCAGTCTCTTGTCATTCCATCAAATATCAAGAATCATATCCTTGCTACAACAACTGCTTCATCTCACCATACATCTCCATTCATGTCTTGGAATTCTAGCTTAGGTCATGTCTCTTTTCCTCGTCTTTCACATATGATCAATAAAGGTTTATTAGGAGAAACTCAGATAGAAAAAGAACCTAGCTGCATTTCCTGTAAACTGGCTAAGCAACCAGTACTTTCCTTTAATCTCAGTAATTCAGTTTCAACTGTACCATTTGAACTTATTCACTCTTATGTTTGGGGAAAATCTCCAGTTGTTTCTAAAAGAGGAGCTTCTTATTATGTTTGTTTTATAGATGATTACTCTCGTTATACTTGGGTATATCTTTTCAGTTCAAGAGCAGATTTTCTTAAACTATATATTGAGTTCTCAACTATGATTAAAACTCAGTTTTCTAAAACAATCAAAACTTTTCGTGCTGATCAAGGGGGTGAACACATATCCAATCCTTTTCGAGATTTTCTTAAATCAGTAGGAACTATTCTTCAGCTGTCTTGTACTGAAACTCCAGAACAAAATGGAGTTGCAGAACATAAACATCGTCATATCATTGAAACAGTTAGAACAAAATTGATCTCAGCTTCAGTGCCTTCAAATTTCTGGGGAGAATCAGTTCTTACTGCTGTTTATACAATCAATCGTGTCCCCTCTGTTGTTATAGGAGGGATATCTCCATTTGAGCGTCTCTATGGTAAATCACCTAACTATTCTGAGCTTAAAGTCTTTGGTTCAACATGCTTTTTTTTACTTTCTGAGGGTGAAAGAAATAAACTCAGTCACAAGAATGCCATTTGTGTCTTTCTTGGGTACGGTGTATAACAAAAGGGTTATCGTTGTTATGATCCAGTAAATCGAAAACTTCGTGTCTCTCGTCATGTAACATTCTGGGAGAAAGTACCATTATGGTCACTGTCAAGCTCTAAATCACCTATGTTTGAAGAGTTCACATACTTAGATCCATTCACTGATGAATCTTCTTCTCTACCTTTGTCTAAACCAGTTCATGAAATCACTACCACTCCACCTCATGACTCATCAGAAACTCATCATGATACAGACCACTCTACGACTCTACCTGATGATGCAGTCCCTGAACGAGATCCAGTTCACGAAGTCGTTGACTTGCCTCCACGTAATCGAAGGCCACCAGCTAAGTTAGCAGATTATCATTGTTCTTTGTCGACTATCATGGCTTTGTATGAATCAAAGTCCTACAGGGAGGCTGCAGCTAGTTCAGTTTGGCAACATCAATGGATGAGGAATTGTTAGCTCATGAACAAGATGGAACATGGGAGATGGTTGATCTTCCTCCTGGAAAATCAGTTGTAGGTAGCGGTTGGGTCTACAAAATCAAGACAAAATCTGATGGAAATGTAGAGAGACATAAGTCAAGAGTTGTAGCAAGGGGTAATAAATAGAAATATAATGTTGATTATGAGGAAACTTTTGCACCAGTTGCACGAATGGTTACAATACGAACTTTGCTTGCTGTTGCTGCTGCACGACAGTGGGATATCTATCAAATGGATGTCAAGAATGCCTTTCTCCATGGAGAGTTAGAAGAGGAAGTTTACATGCAGCCACCACCGGGACTACCTCATTCTCCAAGTCAGGTATGCAAACTTCGTAGAGCAAATTATGGACTCAAGCAGGCACCTCGTGCTTGGTTTGAGAAGTTCAGCACTGCAGTTCTCAAGTATGGTTTCACTCAAAGTTTTCATGAATCAGCAATGTTTGTACGCTCCTCACCCAAAGGTATTGTGATTTTGCTGTTATATGTGGATGATATGGTTATTACAGGAAGTGATTTAGAAGGTATCAATGATCTGAAGTCACATTTGAGTACTTGTTTCAAGATGAAAGATCTCGGTTCTTTGAGCTATTTTCTTGGTTTAGAAGTTGATAAGTCGTCTGCTGGATACTTTATTTCCCAATCCAAATATGCTTCTGAAATTATACAGCGTGCAGGGATTACAGATACCAAGATTGTTGATACTCCTCTTGAGTTAAATGTAAAGCATAGTCCTTCTGACGGGGTTGCACTACCTAATCCTACATTGTATCGTCAACTGGTGGGAAGTATTAATTATATTACTATCACAAGACCTGATATTAGTCATGCAGTACATATTGTTAGCCAGTTCATGAGTGATCCACGCTCTACTCATTTTACCGCAGTTCTTCGTATATTACGATATATCAAAGGAACATTATATCAGGGTTTACAATTTTCATCTAAATCTAATCTTCTTTTGCGTGGTTATTCAGATTCTGATTGGCCAGGAGATGTGATTGATAGAAGATCTATAACAGGCTATTGTGTTTTTCTTGGTGATTAACTTTTTTTCTTAGAGGAGTAAGAAACAATCTGTTGTTTCTCGTTCGAGTGCTGAAGCCGAATACAGAGCACTTGCACACACTACTGCAGAAATTATTTGGTTACGTTGGCTTCTTGGTGATATAGGGGTTCACATGTATACACCTACGCAATTGTTTTGTGACAACAAGGCATCAATTCAAATCACTCATAATGATGTCTTTCATGAGAGAACTAAACATATTGAAATAGATTGTCACTTTACCAGACATCACTACAAGAAAGGAACGATTACACTTCCACATGTCCAGTCGGAGTTTCAATTGGCTGATCTTTTTACTAAAACTCACACTGCAGCTTGTCTACAATTCTTGGTTTCCAGACTCAATATGTGTTTTGCACCACCTTAAGATCGTATGGCATCTATATATGCAGTTATTGTGTATATATTCTTGTTATCAATATGTTGTAAGATCGTATAAGATCATGCCTATGTACATCTGTGTATATTTTCCTTCTTTATTTCTCTCGTTTGTAAACCTATATAAATGGGTCAATTTGACCATTGAGATGAACACACAGAAAGAGTTTAACTCAATATTATCATCAGATCCTCTCTATGCTCATGTTAATCACAGATATGCACAATGAAATATCTCTGCATTAATTGACAAGTATTTTGGATAACTATCAGTTAGGTATGCCTGCTTCTTACAAGTTTTTATCTCAGTTCTCAAAAAGGTTAATCGACGACCATATTTATGGTTCCGGTAAAGATATATATGGAAATGAAACCAGGAATCACTCAGTATTCAGCTACAAAATTCCTAGATAAATGGCTGCCTTGACATCCTAGCTAAACAGGGAGTTGTATGTAGCACACGGAGATGCGAACAACTGGTACTATATTACACAAGGATACAATGTTTTAAGAGCTGACAAGCCTGCCTGCAGAAAAATGTTGAACAACGGTTCAAGAGTCGTTCCATATAATCGACAAAACTCTTGCTTGAAAAGCTCCACTACATTGTCCTACTGCTTTAGCTCAAACAAAACCTACTAAAAGGCAACATTTCATTTTCTGTGAAAACTTGAAGTCAGGTAACCCAAAATAGGGTCATTTGGATCTTAGATAACATTGAGCACCTCTATGTGCAAAAGTTAATGAATATTTGCAAGTATTTTGGTTTTTATTATGAATTATTTCATCAAAAGTTTATGCTTTTGATTTTTTCTTAAACGTTCATTGTACGAGGAATATGCTTTTGACATCTATGGCATGTGTATATATGCAGTTATTGTGTATATATTCTTTTTATCAATATGTTGTAAGATCGTATAAGATCATGCCTATGTACATCTGTGTATATTTTCCTTCCTTATTTCTCTCGTTTGTAAACCTGTATAAATGGGTCAACTTGGCCATTGAGATGAATACACAGAAAGAGTTTAACTCAATATTATCTTCAGATCCTCTCTATGCTCATGTTAATCACAAATATGCACACTGAAATATCTCTGCATTAATTGACAAGTATTTTGGATAACTATCAGTTAGGTATGCCTGCTTCTTACAAGTTTTGATCTCAGTTCTCAAAAAGGTTAATCGATGACCATATTTATGGTTCCGGTAAAGATATATGTGGAAATGAAACCAGGAATCACTCAGTATTCAACTACAGAATTCCTAGATAAATGGCTGCCTTGACATCCTAGCTAAACAGGGAGTTGTGATATGTGCTTAAAACACCTACTCAAGAGTACCCTATTCATACACTTATGTCTAGTTTATGCCGCGAAAATTCTTTATTTTAACGATGTTTTCTATTTTGCAGGTACAATAACTTTAAGTTGCAAAACTCAAAGAAAAGCATGAAAAATAATCTTAGTCAGAGTAAATGAAACTAGAGGAAAAGAGAATTCTCAATATCTGCATATCAGGTGCAAAGAGTGTGTGGTGTTACTAAACATTGTGGGCTGTGCGGGTGCTCATGGTAGTCTGGATGCAAAGATGGTGTTTTGGGCTTAACAAAGGCCTTGAAATAGTTAGCAGAAGGGTAGTGCACGTGTGGCGTGCAAGTGAAAATGATACAGGGATTGAAACAAAATTTCTACAGGAAACCAATTTGAAGATACAAAAGGCAGACCAGTTCAAGTCGCTACACCAGATTTGTGACCAGCTAGCCCTGAGCTCTGATGGGTTTGCCAAGGTTCAAGGTATTGATGCCAAGGTTAAGAAGACTACAGGAGAAGGAATTGGACAGTCCAATATGGTTTAGGGGTTCAGTAATGTCGGACTTACAGGGGAAAAACAAAAAAGGTTTGTTGTGCTTCTACTATCGCCTGAATGAATGAGAATGTGTGTGTGATTGATAGTTTACAGGGAAGGAGAATTGAAAGTGCTTAGAATCAAAGAGAGGTATACACCCGACTGCCCAGAAACACGAAGCCAAGGTGTTTGGCAAAAAGCATGAACGTGCAGTTCTTCACAAATTCAAGTTGTGTGCGACTAGTTATGCTGAGCTATGTTTGCCATTAGTTAGCTAGGATGTTAGTGGTTCTTTGCGAAGCTTTAGGGTATGAAATTGAAGACAAGAAGGACACGACATGCCTGGCTTAGTCTAGCAGCAAGAAGAGGGCATTTTGGGTGGAGTTTCATAAGTGGTTTTGCCTTGGTTTCCGTCAGAAACAATGGTGTTGTGATGATGTTGATGTGCTGATTTTGGTAAGGTACGTAGAGAATTTCGACATCAAGAGGAGGATGAGATCAGTAGATCGAGTTTGTGAAGCTGGTAATCATTTATCTGGATCAATTTCTGACCGTAAGAAGCCAAGAGAAAGTACAGTTTGCTGAAGCTGTGTTGCTAAGATTTTATGGGTTTGAATGAGCTGATTTGCTGAGAAGTTTGAGGCTGAATACTGACCAGTTACTATGGTGTTTGCAGCAACTAATTTGAAGCTGTGAGAAGCAGAGAATTATGGGGATTGTGTGGTGATTATGGGTTCAATTACTGGAGCTTTGAGTCGTATTTCAGATGGATTTCAGATGTTAGATTTCAGGTGCAAAAGCAATAGTGTTTCTGGGATGTATTTGATGGAGATTGAGGAATGAATGATGAGCTTGCACTGAATGATGAGGCGGGTACTGGTTCGATTTCAAGGATGGAGACAGGGGATGAGAGATTAGAGCATGGTTTCAGCAAGGTTCATATCCAGAATTCTGGGAAATAGGTAGAGTTGCTGTGTGAATTGTGCTGCAGCTATGGTGTTGCCGTAAGTTGTTTGCAGGGTCTTTTAGGCACTGATTCTAAAGGTTAGGACCTGAGTTTAGAGATCAACATGAAAGTTGAGTCTTGAGTGAAGTTTTGGGTGCAGCTTTATTGTGATATCTGTCAGAATCAAAGGAGTGTTGCTGCGCTGCTGCTGTATAAGATCATAAGCTGCTGGAGAGCCATGGGTTCAGGCTTATATGCCATGGACTCAAAGAGGTTTCTGAATGGAAGGAGGAGAGGAATCAGGTGCGTGAATTTGTGTCATATATGGAAAGAGTTTAAGCCTAAAAATCAGCCATGAAGAGGAGCTGAGGCCGTCAGATTCTTGTGGTGAATGGTGATCAGTTATGGGTTATTTTTGGCAGTTTATTTTGTTTAGGAAACTGGAGTTCTGTGGGTTTAGGTCGACAGAGAGCAGAGCCTATAAAAGGGGATGCAAATAAACAGAGAATCCTAATTTTTACCACCAGTTCTAGGGCAGCAGGTTGGAGGCGCAACAGCAAGGTCTTTCTGGAGCTAAAGTTTGGACGCGCAGGAAGCATAAGGCAGCAGTTTCTCATACAAGTTCCAGCAGCAACTCTGGTTTGCTGCGGTGGTTTGTTTATCGTATCTCTTTGAGTTTTAACAACTTATTTCTCGCAAAGATTATGTTTTCCTTACAAGACATGAGTAGCTAGTTTTCTTTATTGATTGGGGAGGATTTCGAAACTCCCAAGACATGAGATTTTAATCAATTTATGCAAGTTAATCTTTCAATATTCTTGTTTTGTTGATTGTCTTTTACCGTGCTATGACCATGAGATGTATGCTAGTTGTTCAAGTGGCCAATTGAATATCTTGTATGCAACTCTAATGCTAGTTTAGAGAGCTCTAATCCGTAATTGTTAGAGTAATCTTAACATAAGTAGTAAAACATTATTTGTTGCGATGGGATGTTGTGGACAATAGTGTGTAGAAGACAACCCTAAGTTAACATGCCGAACTTGTGAGCATGTGGTTAGGATCAACTCGATTCATAGAGCATATCGGTTAATTACGTTACACTTTGAGAACTTATTCAAAGTGGCCTAATTGGCTAGAAACGAGTAGAGAACTTATTCTACGAAGTGACCTTGCAATCTAATAGACTAGTTGAACTTGTAACTTGTCTAGGGTTGTTATCAATCGAAATTATTGAAGATTATATTAATATTATTCATGTTTGGTTGTGGAGAATGAATCTTTGATCAACGCCTTTATCATAATTTGAATCACAAATTTACAATTTTCTGAATTCTTTTTCA
Source organism: Papaver nudicaule (assembly GCA_023529015.1). Taxonomy (NCBI): domain Eukaryota; kingdom Viridiplantae; phylum Streptophyta; class Magnoliopsida; order Ranunculales; family Papaveraceae; genus Papaver; species Papaver nudicaule. The sequence goes on from JAJJMA010152898.1 coordinate 19,707, forward strand.
AACAACAACAATCACAATCTTCATAACAACTTGAACTCACACCTCCCTGTGGATTCGAACTCGACTTACTTCACTACTGGTAGGACATTGTCCGGTCAAACCCACTAGCGTTGGTATGTCAAGCTAGTTGTCAGTTTTAGGTGTCAAAACTCAATTCTTGATTTAGCCTACTAGAGTTTAGATTTCGGAATTGGGATATAAACAAAGTAGTAGAGACCTTGAAGATGAAGACTGTGAAGACAAAGAAGACATCAATTATTCTTCATCGACAAAAGGTTAGTAGGAGTTATGACTTTATGGAAATTCTTCTATTCTACTTTCTCTATTCTTTCGAAATATAGTCGACTACTTTAGTAGTGATAATAGCGATGAGATCGTATTCTTGTCTAACGTGACCTTGTGTCATGACCAGTGTTTGCTCCCACAAATAATGTGAGTACAAGAATGAATGAGATAGATTAGGTGCCATGTGTCCATTACAATGGTTTGCTTGCAAATCGTTAGTTGGATATGGATGAATCTAAAGGAGTACTCTTGAGCAAAGAGTCCATGGATTACAGCTGAGGACGTACACACGTCTAAGTCCTGGTAAGCCCAGAACTTCCAGCGGAATCCAGAGTTGACGAAATCTGACAGGCGGACGGTTCACGAACCGGTTCGCAAACCAGAAACTCGGATTTCTTCTGAGTTCCAAAGTGACTGAACATTTCGAGAACCTGTACGCGAATCCAATGTTGGTTACTTTGCTGGTGTCGGATTTAGTGGATATTCTTTCAGAATTTCACTTGAGTCAAACTCTAAACTCCTTTATCTCTTAGGTGGACTTGTATATCACATAAATATCTTTTGTGGTCCATCTAACGATCCTCAATGAGTCAATAAGATAAAGATTATCTCAGGTCTGTTGGATTCTATCTTGAAGTGTTTTTGAGCTAACAAAACACTTGGCAGATAATGATAAAAAGAATTCCAATTGAGATTAATCTCTATTACTTGGTTATCAAGTTTAGGGTTTCCTTAACTTGTGGGACAAGTAATTGATTGCTTTATTCCAAATCAACCTATCTTATTGAGTGCTATAAATAGAGGTGTCTACGGACAAATACCGCAAGCATCAAGCATACGTGAAGGTCCTTAGGGAAGGTAACGTAAACTCTTTTCACTTCGGTGAATGCTTGTTGTGGTATAGTCATCCTCTATAGGTTGCAGCTCCTCTGGGAACTCCCTACGACTATAAAAGACTTCTCTTGAGAGTTGGGAAGCACAGGTAGGAGATTGAGACCATATTTGATTGAAATCGGATTAACCTGTAACCTTGGTAACCTGATCACGTTCTTGTCTATTCCATAGTCCGTCTTTTCTGCTATACGGCTATTCAAGAACTGATACGTTACACACAAGGTTGAAAGGTAGCAACGCACATCTGCACTCGGTGTTGTAAGACCTAGTTAGCTCCAGTTATACAAGTTTCTAAAGTGATTCTTCGTGTATAACTGAGGTAGAGATAAATTGGGCATAGCTTACTCGGTTTGCTTGTCAGCCTTGATTTGTGAAGTAGATTTCCGTATGACCTGGATTTAACAATCCGAAGGAAGTCAACTTGTGTGTGGTAAACTGATAGAGGACAGTTAGACCATACGTAAACAATTAGGTTGCAAAGCCAGTATTGCTGACACAAGCCTTTGACATCGGTCAAAGCAACTCCTAGGCCTGTAAAGGACGTCAGCTGGGGGAATCAAGTGTGTGACGATCTGTGGGGGATCTAGAGACGTAAGGAGTGCGACAGTAGCCAATTCTCTTGGAGGGCTTGAGTTGGTCACTGCTACATCCCAGACCGAAGTCTTATAGTAGGCTAGTGTTTGTAGTCAGTTTGTACTGGGCGGTGTTCAATCTGGACGAGGTCCCGAGGTTTTTCTGCAAGGCAGTTTCCTCGTTAAAAAAATCTCTGGTGTCTTGTGTGCTTTTACTTTCCGCATTATATCTCTGATTATATAATTAAAGCACCAAGTAGTACGTTATCTAATAACTGTAGAGTTTAACTCCAAAGTCCCAACTTTGTCGAGTTGATCCCAAAGATCACAACTCCAGTTATTAGAGTTTGGATATTGATTTTTGAGATCGCCCAAACTTAAACCATAAGACTCACGAGCCAAAACGAAAAGTTGGTTGTATTTCGGTACCCCTCCTTTTTCAATTGGTATCAGAGCAGGTGAACACATTAAAGACGTAACTGTCTGTGTTTATCTAGGCTTGTGAGTTATGGCGTACATAAAAAATTGGTTTATCTCTACCGCCAATTTAGTATACCAGAAATTACAACGCTTTATTCAGAATTTGTTGGGTTCTGATAAGCTTGTAAATTTGATCGAGGTACATCGTAATGAAATCATACGACTACATACACTCGAAAAATTAGAACTCATGGAGTTTCTTGGTCCTGAAATATTTCGAGTTGACCTACTCTACCGACACCTCCAAGATCTTAATGTCAGCTTTGTAGAATACATCGAAAAGATTCAAGAACTAAGTAAGCATGCTAATAGGATGTGTTTTAAATGAGGAAATCTTGGACACTTTGAAAAAGATTGCCAGCTTAATGTGTCAAGGAATTTAAAACCTACTAAGCATGCCAGCCACATGAGTACCCCTTTGGTCAAACATAGTAGGAAGGCAAAATACTATGTTCCAAAGGAAACCCAAGGCAAGAATCTATCTCACTGTGGCGATTGCCATCCTGAGATGTGTGAGTATCCCTATACTCACGTCTACTCTCCCTAAAATCCATGACAAGATTTTCTCATCATGTACCTGCTTGTGTGATGAGAAAAATGTGTAGGGAAGTAGGAGTAGATTCTTGTAGATATATTTAGTCTTTTTGGGTTTATTGGTAAAATTACTTGTATGTTGAGCCTTTGCTCCAACAAGGTAGAAGATTTTGAGTTTTGTGGCTCTCAAAGTCAAAATCGTAAGGAGAATTAGTACCCTTGAGAAAATAACCTGTCAATATTATCTCAAAAAGGGAAACACCTTAGTTTCCTAAAATGGAAACACATGCAAATTTAGTTTTGTATAAACTCTTAGGAGTCCCATGCAAAAAGAAATTTGTATTAAGGTAAAACTAGGATTTTTAAGTAAATCCGAATTCTGATACAAACCAAAACTCGTGATCAGGGATTGCAGTCCCCTATATATATCCGAGATACTGCACCACTCAGAGACAAATTATTCTGTCTCCGTACGGTTCGGGAACCGGTGCCCCAGGTTGTTGTATCAGAAATTCTCCTGAATCACGACAAGTCTTCCAGATCTACTTAAGATTGACGTCAGGAACTACTGTAAGGGGTAAATACAGTTCTTGAATCAAGATTGTTGTGAAGTATGACAAGAACAAGAGGAAAGCCAATGGCGAATCCCTTGATTCCACCAAAGAAAAACAACTATCACTATGATTCAGACTCAGGAATCACTTTCTATGGCGAAGGATGCTATAAAACCTATCTTACCATCAAGGATAGAGCTCTTATTGTAGAAATAAAACTGGTGAATAGTACAAAGTTTAAAGGTGTGGTACAATATGCAAAAGCCTTTAATCTAGGTAGCATATTTGATGGTCATGGAGAAGCATATGAGGAAACTGTCAAAGAATTCTATGGCAACATTCATGGATTCAATGACAACAACCCATGCTTTAAAACAATGGTTGGGAAAACAGTGATGGATATAAATTGTAATCTTATCGAATCTATTACAGGTCTGTCCAACAGAGGTATTATCCTACCTAGATCTGGGAATATGAGACCAACCACTGAAAAGATCTCCATGGAATTGATAGGTCGAGAAATTTCATGGACTGGGAAATTTCCAACAGAAGATCTATCTATAGAGTTGAAAGCATTTGGAAAACTGGGTGTTACTAACCTATGTCCTTCCATGATGGTCAACTCATTGTGGAGTCATGACTTTGCAGAATTGGTTTACTATTTGAAGAGCAAACAACGAGTCCACTTGTGTAATATAATTGTATTTTACATGAGGGAAATGACTGGTAATGGCAAGAACCTTGGGTTTCCATGTCTCATTGGAAGGATCTGTGATCATTACAATGTTAAACCCACAGGTAAATTGTCTAGTCGTCCACAGTCACTCAGTGACAGCTCTATTTGCAAAATGTTGACTAATGTTAACAAACGCAAGAATATTATTAACCAGGGTGATGGAGAATCAAATCATTCTGCAGAGGTAGAAAGCAACAACAATGAAGTCGTGAGTTTACTCCACACCATTGTCAAAAGGCAGAAACGTCTTGAAGATAATGTACATTGTCTACAGAAACAACTCGAACTTATTGCTTCAAAACATCCTGATCTCCAATACAGGATGGAACTGACCATGGCAGCTTGGAGCAGTTCAGAAGAGTTAGAAAACACCACTGGCAGTGAACAGAGTTAAGTCTTTGTTTGTTTTCATTTCTTAGTAGATCAGATTAGTTGGTTCCTTGTGAGAACTTGTTCTTACTTTTGCCTAAGGAATATAAACTAAATCTGTTTAGTAGTTTGCCTTTCATGCTTTTTAGAGTTTTTCAAGCATGTACTACTTTATTTCATTAATAAAAGTTCTTTTTAGATGTTATTAATGATGTTTGCAATACTTGATTTGTCTACCTCAATCTTATTGCAAAACATAGCTTTTTCCATTGCTTCGGTAGTGACGTAAAGCTGTGTCTATTTACAAAAGTTATGCTTTTTCTCATGATTAAGAAACTTTTGATTGTATGATTTTTAGGGTTTTCACAAACTCGGAATCATATACTCTTTTTCCGAAAAAAGTGGCTAAGGAAAAGAGATTATTAACAAAGCAAAACTGGATAACATTCAATTGTTCTTATCCATGTTAGTCTTTGTCAGTTGTTCTTTATTGAATGACACCACACGGGGGAGAGTTCTTTTGAACTTGCGCTTAATAACAAATCTTTTTGGGGAGCGTGGATGTGGAATATTGGGAGAAAGTGTATCTATATTTCTCCATAAGGTGAGAACTCAGGAATCTTGTTGTTCAGATT
>JAJJMA010152904.1:0-10839 GCA_023529015.1 Papaver nudicaule
AAATTAGGAGTCCTACTTATATTAGTTTCTTTATAAAAATCGATTGAATCGCTTCCTCCCACCACAAGGGGCGTGAATACCGAAAAAGACTTAGTTTCGAATTAAAAGAAATAGAGCAATAAAAAAGTTTTGGGCTTTTCAAGAAAATACAATCGAACCATCTCTTTACACCTTGAAGGGAGGGGGCATTGAATAAATATGTTTGAGATCGAACCATCTCTTTCTACCTCGAAAGAGTGGGGGTATCGAGTATGTTTATACAACATCGAGCAATATGCAACGGTAATGAAATTAAAAGAATTTTTGTGTCACCAATTAGCATTTTTATGCCTTAGATTTATTAAGTCTCCCTTCGATACAACATATCACATTACGTATAGAAGTATACTTGTCACATTATGACACACTCGAATTTCCTTAGCTATACGCAATCTTCAAGCTTCGCATACTATTATGTTATACATGAATTATGCTTCACAAAAACAGCTCGGTACAACCTCCAGTTCCTCCTCGATGAGGCAAAGTCCTACCTGATTAGGCACAATCTCCCAAGGCTTTGACGCCATAAAAACGAACAGGCCATGATGCCTAAATAAGTTGATCAGGATTCAGTTATAGCAGCAAGGAAAACTTCGAAAAACACGGGAAAATCGACAGCATCAACAACTCAAGTCTTGATGGCTTCGACTACACCTTCGATGAAGTCCATTCACTCCTCGGTGGCTACACAGCTTATCCTCCACGAAGCGCCTTCAACCATTATGATCCTCACCTTTGATGGTTATATACACTCAACACCGATGACCCATTTTATATAACCCATACAGTTTACCTCTCGACGGTCAATATGTATCAAGGAAGCACCATTAAATTAGCATTCTGTATGAGGGAACAACCAAGTTATACCATCGAGCAATTTTCTTTTCGGAGCATCAACCAACCTTGTTCTCGGAGCTACTATAACTCGCAACCACCATCAACAAACTTCGTTGCCTTAACATCAGCTATCTCAGACTAAAATCTACTTCGATGCATCACTTCGGCAACATCATCCTCGAAGAAACCTATCGAAGATGTCAACTGTGAAGCCATCTCAATATCGGAAACAATCTCGGAGAAGCCATCTCGGATGCAACTTCGATGACTAGGTTTGCTCACCCTCGATACTCAACTCCGATGCTTATCTCGGAGACAATTAGCTAAGTACATAGTCTCGGAGCCATCGTCATCAAGCAGCAGTATAGCAACAGTGAGGAAACTTTGGTGCTTCAACATCAGTTACCTCTTCAAGCTCCGAAGCAAACACTCGAGGAAACTTCGAAGACTCAACATCAATAACTTCGGAATGCCAGTTCAGCTGATGATCAAACAGCTTCGCAAACCTACCTTCGATCCTGATAACCAGTCCATCTCGTGGAAGTAGCGTCTCCATAGCAACAAAGAATGACAAGACTAATTCGATTAGGGAAACGAACTCAACTTCGATGGATCAGTAGCCTCAAAGTATAATAATGCAACTCGCTGAAGGAAGAAAACCCAAAGGAAAGTATTTTATTAACAACTATCATCTCATCAGCAAAACAAATGTTAGCAAATATTCAGCGTTCTCGGGACAGTCAACATGCATCGACAGCTCGAAGCAGCAATTAAATCAACCTCGGATAAGCAAAGCTCCGACCACAACAAAGTCCTATTTGCTTAGGCACATCTCCTAAAGATCTGACGCCATCAAAGAGAATAGGCCATGACGCCATATCTTCACCAGTGCCTCGTCGCAAAAACAAAAAGGCTTTAACGCCAAGGCAAAAAACGCCAAAAAATAAAAAGTCCTCGAATAGCAGGCACAGAGCTGATGTACATGTAGTCGTAAGGGCCCTACGATCTATATGGCACAGTCCTCTACCCACAAGACACCCCATTAGCAGTGGGTACTTTGCATCAAAGCTATATAAGCCGAGACGCATTTGAACCCACTACCATTCGACCTCTCTTTTGAGGCGTCGAGGGGACGATAAATGGGATTAACATCTACCTTTAGAGGTGGATGGAACCCCGAGGCAGCTAATTAGCTTACATTCACGGGAATGGCAAGCGAGTTACGCAGCCGAGGGACCTCCTCCAAAAATTAAGTACAGCCTTGAGGAGGGGCTAGCGAGAAAAGAAGAAGTTGAACTCCAGGCCGCGATAGGAGAACAGTACCATGTCTAAGCTCCAGCCTTGACCGGCACTCCCCCATTGTGCTACTTTATTATCGAGACACATAGCAGCTACCCACCATAAGTTTCCTACTCTACTTGGGATAAATGGGTTATCAGAACACCACCATGTTCTCTCGGAGGATACTTAATATCTTCGATACCCACCTAACGTACTGAGGCAAAACGGGTACCTATGGTCTCGATAGCCAGTGTTTTGCTTGAAACCAGCGCGAGTAGCTCAAAGCCTTTGGGAAGGGTGATCCGTACGCTCCCACTAGCCTGGTTACTACCTCCCACATCGAAGTAAGCCCCGAAGTTGCACTCTAAGTAACCTTAGGAGCCTATAATTTGCAAGGTAAACTTCGTGCCTGATCACGAGTTACCAGGCAAGCAATACATCGAAGAAAAGTACGTGCCTGATCACGTCATACTACAAAAACTATGCAGTGAAGAAAAGCATGACTCGATCATGAAAAAGAAAAACTTCATTGAAGAATGATTCAAAATTATATTTTATCAAAGAATGAATTAACAATACTCTTAACTTCATTACAGGATGAATCGAAATATTTTGCAGGATGGCTCGAAGTACAAATGAATCGAAACACAAAAAGATATTACCTTGAAGTATTCATTAAGGCATCAAGCAGGAGCATGCATCAAGGGTTCTTCGATAAAACCTAGTGAAATGATTTCAAAATCGACTTCGCTCTCAAAACGCTCGAGGATGGTTGTACATACAAGAACTTCGCTAAAAGACCCACTCGTAGAAAGCAACATCAAATAACCCAAGGAGCAAAGCAAAGTGATAGCAATCTTCGTCCACCAAAGGAGCAGGGCATCCTTCGTTTCACAACGAAGAGTCACAAAACTCAACACACCGAAGCAGTAGCTGGAGCAAAACAAAGAATGCAGGGGCAAAGCCATTGGATGTCAACCTCCTCGAACAACAAATTCGCTTTGCGGATGGTACACTTCGGGGGAACATTTCCTTTTGCTTACAAAAGCTCAGTTCCTTCATTTTCGAAAGCAAAAGGGGGGCAACTATACAAGGGAATCTCGAGTGGAAAATTTTTCAAAGCTCATTTCTTCAACAACAACGACACCAAACAGCCCAAGAAACCGTCTAGGAACTTCACGCAAGAGTAGGAGCAAGTACTCATACTCCAAAAACATCTTGTACTCTTCCGTTCAGTTCCTTCGACAACAATGGAAAGCCAAAAACTCATCTCGCTCGAAAGATAGTCTGAAGGAAGAAAATATCACAACAAAAGAAACACCCCGACAACATCTCGGTTACCACCTTTCGAGTTAGTTACAATATGAAGAAATCATCTGTCTACATCGAAATACATTAACGAAGGTCATCTCAAAATTCAAAGGATTCATGAAATAACCATTCATCATCGACGAAGCCCAGTTATGCAAACACCAAAGTCAATCCATGGCATCTATCTCCTTCGAGAAAGGAATAACAATCAGTTCAATCCGAAGCAGCAATCTTAGCATTTTCAACGAAACATCCTCGGAGCAATCTTCTTGAAAAATAATAACCTCAATACCCAACGCGTTGGATAAAAGAAACATCGAAAAGGATCAGGAGTTCACTAATCAACTTGAAGAATAATCATGGCAGGAGTGACACTCCGAGATCATCCTCGACCTCACTTCGAAGTCATCCTCGATCACATTTCGATTCGATGGCACATTTCCGTTCTCGATAATATGGCAGTCAATAACCAACTTTTATGGACAGTTACCTCGAGACATCTTCTTCGGATCAGCCTGCATACTTCGATGACTACTCATCCTCTTCTCGATGCCAGTTCCTTGGATTCAGCATCACATTCGATCAATGGAATCTCAAACCATCATGAAAAAATACCAGAAAAAGGGCAGATAAAATTCATTCGTTACCAACTCAATCAAGCATACCTCCTCGACAACTCAACAAAGGCGTAAATGTTACAAGTTCGAAGCTGTTGAAGCAAGTCAAAGTACCGAAGCTAAATGAAAGGATATAACACAAGTCAGCACACTTCATGAATCTCGCGAATCCACGTGTCTCATACCATCAATTATGACAAGAAGAATTTGCTAACGGATTAATCTTCGAAACATCCATTAGCAAAGGAGCAAACTGTGGGGGCATAATTCGGACGAGCCACGTGTCACCATCCTAGAAGAAGAGCAAGACAATGCCTTATGAGCGCGAAGAGAGCCGAAGACTAAGACTACGAACCATGGACCACTGTTCGGAGATACCACCTCGGCCCACCAATCCCTCCGAAGTAGTTACCCAAGCTCACCTCGAAGAATATATCAAACCCGAAGAAGAAGTCTGCCGAGGAGATAAACCGACATACGAGAGCCGAAGTCACTTGAAGACGAGGCGCGCCGAAGGCCTCCTTTACTTGGTAGCTAAGATAATGGCATTTGTGTAATTATTGTATAAATTTCCTCTATATAAAGGAAATATCTCCTAGGAGAGAGAGGATCTTCTTTTTTTTTTTCTCTCTCTCTCTTCATCTTCTTTATCTAGATCTAGATCTAGAAGTTCTCTCCAATGGAGTTTCATGTAAACAAATTCATGGAAGATAATAAAATTGGTAAAGGTTCATACTTGTGTTTCAAATATCTAATGGCTGTCGAGTATGGAGTCTATATGCAGATTTTATACCCGAACAACTAAGTTACCCTTCACTACTAATTAATCCTACTAACTAATCTCACCCCCAAATAGTAAATTTAACCTTAATCCAAAAACCCTAAAATATTTAAATCCAAAAACTTTCCAAAACCAAAATCATTTCACTTTCATTTCACTCTAAAAAAAAAGCAAAAAAATCAAATCCGCCCGCTCGAGATTCAAGCCGGAATTTTCGTCTAAGGTATGTTATCTAATCTCAATCGTTTCTAGTGTCTTATTTGATTAAATAACGTCATTTGGTTGCATAAAATCCGGAATTTTGAAGAAAAAAATCGGCTGATAATACAAGAATCGTCAGATCTGGAACAACATATTTACCGATTGTTCATCTTACTATGAACAATCGTTTTATATTTTCTTCCTTATGAACCGATTCTGCGTGTAAAATTTCATGCAAGTTACGTAGTTGTGTAATCGGTGGATTAAACATTATATATCTAACGATAAAATATGTTTAAGAAGAACAAATGTTAGATGTGATACTATATATGAGCCGATTATCTAGTTTAAGAAGAACAAACGTTAGTTCTAATCGGCTTATGTTAAACCCTATGTCAGACGATAGTTTAGTATTTAATCGTTTGATACGATCCATAATATTTAACGATTGTTTGTCTTGTCCATAGTAATCGGTTTGTAATGTTTAGAATATATGCCGATTTTGTACTGCAGAATGGATAATGAGAAGATCAGACTGCGAGATCTTGAAAGAAAGCGAGAAGTCAAACGTACTCTATGTAATGAGACTAGACTCGAAGAGTGTGTTCGTCTCGTGAAAGAATTAGCAATAGTGGAGACTCGGGAGATCATTGATTATTGTACTGAAAGGTTTGAGAAGATCGAGGAGTTCCGCAAAGAGGAGGCTGATTGGAAGGAATGGATAAGGCTTTGAAGCTGTGTGAAGAACTGGAAGCTGCAGATAAAGCTCGTAAGGCTGCTGCCGCCGCTAGTGCTGCTGCTGCTGAAGATGATCTCGACCATCCTCCTGGTTTCCCAGCAAAGCACCGTTGTTAGATACTTGTGCTGATGATCATAAAATTTCTAAGTAGTTAGAACTTTTAAAGTTCTATGGTTTAAAGACTTGTTTGATTGGTTTAAAGACTTGTTGTTGTTCTTGTTTTAAGACTTGTTGTTTGGATGACTTGTTTCAGTTTAAGACTTGATCTATGGATGAATGTCATGTTTTATTACTTACTTCTTCTTTTGCATAAATCGGTCTACTCTACCAAAATTATAAGCCGATTATATAACAATCGGTTTACTATGTCGAACTTATAAGCCGATTGTGTTTACTTGAAATCAGATTTATCTTGTAACTTTAAAATCGGCGTATATATATAAATACATTTGCCGATTTTTTTAATTTGAAATTGGATTTTTTCTGTAGCTTTAAAATCGGCAGATGATTCTATCTTTATAAACCGATAAAATGTGTTAGGAAATTTACGTAAAGGATTATCGGCATATATATAACTTCATAGGCCGATTATCTATATTCCCAGGTAATAAGCCTTGTATAAATTAAATTTACGCCGATTGTATAGCACAGAACTTTCAAACATACTTATATTAAACCGAAACACTTTCATATATACATTAATCATTGTTCAAAATGCAAAATACACCATATGAAAGCGACAAAATAAGACAATCCCTTCACAAAACCAAACTTAATATTAGGCCAGGTCTACTACATATGTATCCAAGTTAACCATTACATGCTCATTTGGGACATTACCGGCTAATTCATTCCATCGTTTCATGTTTGGCTCGTATTTCTCCAAACATTTCGCAGAATCATTTTTGGTGAACCCCGACCAATAAGAAAACCTACAAAGCGGAGGTAATGGGCAATATTTTGTTTACCTTAGACCGATAAAATGGATCTTGTTGATATTGACTATAACAATTCTTTTATCCTTGAGCCTTCCACCGCATCTTGCTTCCTTTGGTGTGAATGTCATATTTGTGCCCTCACCAAAGTAATGAACAACACAAGTAAGAGTATCCGCTAAGAGATGCCCACATTGGGGCATCAACATCCAATGGATACGCAAAGTTGGTGCTCCCCTCTCCGGGCCTTGTATGCGAGCAACCAAGTTTCTATAACGTTGTTCTTTTTCTTCATTGTTTCCTTCCAACATCATCGAAATATAGAACTCCTTGTGTTGGACTAGTTTCAGAGTCATCTTCTGTCTTAAATATTGACATTGAGTTTGCTCACTCGCCAATCCCACATGGCCTATTTTCTCCGAAGCAACATGGAAACCACAATCTCCATCATCCTCGACGTCGTCGGTAGATATTACAAAAGGACGGATGATTTGAGGTAGATGGTTAAAGTACTCCTCGAATATTGTGTAAACCGTTCTATGAGGTCTACCAAGTGCATCCCTTGGTGTCTTTCGATCACCAAATGCGGATCTTAGAGTAACCATTACACAATCTCCCCTTTATTGATTCATGGAGCCCATTTGCCTTGCTTGTTGCTTGAGTCTCTGTCTTGTGCTAGCTTATCTCCCTTGCGAAAAAATCTTTGGAGCATTTGAAAGTACATCTTTCCCACTTGGTTTAGTCCCTTGCGAAAGAAATTTGGGAGCCTTTGCCTTCACATTTTGCCCACTCGCACCGCTCTTTTTCATTGACTCCCTTGGCTCATGTTCTTTGTACCTTTGCCTCTGCACATACATGTTTTGAAGGCTCACACCTTGTGGATTTATTGTCTCTTTGGTCTCTCTTGTATTCCTTCAACTCTTGCCTCTCTTTGCTTCGATCCATGTTGGTAGGAGGCCTGCCTACAGACTTTTGTACCATTGGCTCCTTGACCGGAGGTTTCTTGTAGGGGTGATGTGCGAGTTCCAAATCGTGTATCAAACATTGTTGCTGCACCTTGTTCTTGTTGGGGTAGCTTGCGACCATGGCTTTCATAATTTCCGTCTCTAGAAGAGATTGATCCTCGGGAGCCGAAATTGGATTAGGTGTGAAAGAGAGTTGCCTCCAATATGGATCAATGGCCTCAAATGGTATTTCCCACGGATAATTAGCAATCATGTGGCGACAAGGGAGTCCAAGGGCCTTCATTGTCAAACATGAACATTTACCCCAACATCTTTTACGTCGTTTTCCTTCGTACTTCCTATAGTATGCCAAATATTCCATCATATACCTTATTTCCCAATGCGATACCCAATAGAGAATACCCTTAAGCTTGTACCAGTCCTCGCATTTCTCTTGATCGTAAATTTTCATAAACGTGCTCCTTCTCTCTTCCATTTGCCACTTGATCTTAGTGATATCTTCATTTATGTAGATATGGATAGCTTCTTGAATCGTAACCACATTGTTAACACACCCATGAAGTAGCTTTTTCAAACGGCCATGACATCCCTCCGCTATACTTGTTGCCTCATTCTTGTAATGCCTATATTGGTAGGTATACACATACACAAATTTTTGTTTGTAAGGACCCAACAATTGTTTCGTGCAATAATCCACCGCCATTTTCGAAACCTTATTCCTAGTAGCTATGAAGAGCACCAACATGCATTCATACTCTGCAATAGTCATCGAATGTACCACTTTATCCCAATCACGTCGAAACTCCAACCATTTTATTTTATTCGCAATATATTCGGCATCGACTTTCTTCTTCTCTTCAACTCTTTGTTCCTCCGTTAGTTTGCTAAGACGCTCTTCTTCTAATATGTCACGCTGATTGCCTCTAGGTTTCTTAGGCTTTTGAATATGATGCCTACAATTCGTCTTGATATTTCATTTGTTAGGGCATTGTCCGGTCAAACCCATTAGCGTTGGTATGTCAAGCTAGTTGTCAGTTTTAGGTGTCAAAATTCAATTCTTGATTTAGCCTACTAGAGTTTAGATTTCGGAAATGGGACATAGACAGAGTAGTAGAGACCTTGAAGACGAAGACTGTGAAGACAAAGAAGACATCAATTATTCTTCATCGACAAAAGGTTAGTAGGAGTTATGACTTTATGGATATTCTTCTATTTCTACTTTCTCTATTCTTTCGAAATATAGTCGACTACTTTAGTAGTGATAATAGCGATTGAGATCGTGTTCTTGTGTAACATGGCTTTATGTCATGACCAGTATTTGATCCCACGAATACTGTGAATCAAGAATGCATGAGATAGATTCGACACCATATGTCCATTGCAATGGTTTGCTTGCAAACTGTTAAGTTGGATATGGATGAATCTAAAGGAGTACTCTTGAGCAAAGAGCCTGTGGATCACAGCTGAGGACGTTCTCACGTCTAAGTTCTGGCTCAGCCCAGTACTTCCAGCGGAATCCAGATTTGACTAAATTTGACCAGCAGACGGTTCCCGAACCGGTTTGCGTACCAGACTCGGAAATTCTCCTGAGTTCGAAATGTCCATTTGTTCACGAACCAGTACGTGAACCTTACGTGGATATTTCACTGGTTGTCGAATTTAGAGTATATTCTTTTAGAATTTCACTCTGAGTCAAATTCCAAACTCCTTTATCTCTTAGATGGACTTGTGTAAAACATAAATACCTTTTGTGTTCCATCTAACGGTCCTCAATGAGTCAATAAGATAAGATTATCTCTGGTCTGTTGGATTTCTATCTTGAAGTGTTTTTGAGCCAACAAAACACTTGGCAGATAATTCTAAAAAGAATTCCAATTGAGATTAATCTCTATTACTTGGTTGGCAAGTTTAGGGTTTCCTTAACTTGTGGGACAAGTAATTGATTGCTTAATTCCAAAGCAACCTATCTTATTGAATGCTATAAATAGAGGTGTCTACGGACAAATACCGCAAGCATCAAGCATACGTGAAGGTCCTTAGGGAAGGTAACGTAAACTCTTTTCACTTCGGTGAAAGCTTGTTGTGGTATAGTCATCCTCTATAGGTTGCAGCTCCTCTGGGAACTCCCTACGACTATAAAGACTTCCTTAGAGAGTTGGGAAGCACAGGTAGATTGATCCATTTGTGGTTGATCAGATTAACCTGTAACCTCAGTAACCTATCCTAGTTCTTGTCTATTCTAAAGTCCGTCTCTTCTACTATACGGCTATTCAAGAACTAGTTAAGTTACGTAAAGGTTGGAAAGGTAGCAACGCACGGCTGCACTCGGTGTTGTAAGACCTAGTTGGCTCCAGTTATATAAGTTCCTTAAGTGGTTCTTCGTTTATAACTGAGGTAGATTTGAATTGGGCATTGCTTACTTGGTTTGCGTGTCAGCCCTAATTCAAGAAGTAGATTTCCGTATGACCTGGATTTAGCAATCCGAAGGAAGTCATCTTGTTTATGGTAAACTGATAGAGGACAGTTACACCATAAGTCAACAGTTTGGTTTAAAACCCAGTATTGCTGACACAAGCCTTTGACAGCGGTCAAAGCAACTCCTAGGCATGTAACGGACGTCAGCCAGGGGAATCAAGTGCGTGACGATCTGTGTGGGATCCAGAGACGTAAAGAAGGCGACAGTAGCCAATTCGCTTGGAGGGCTTGAGTTGGTCTCTGCTACATCCCAGACCGAAGTCTTATAGTAGGCTAGTGTTTGTAGTCAGTTTGTACTGGACGGTGTTCAAAACTGGACGAGGTCCCGAGGTTTTTCTGCAAGGCAGTTTCCTCGTTAAAAAACGTTTGGTGTCTTGTGTGCTTTTACTTTCCGCATTATAACTCTGATTTATAATTAAAGCACCAAGTAGTACGTTATTGCCTAACTGTCGAGATTACTCCAGTTAGAGGTTTGGATATTGATTTTTGAGATCGTCCACACTTTTACCATAAGACTCACGAGCCAAAACGAAAAGTTGGTAGTATTTCGGTACCCCTTCTTTTTCAGTTGGTATCAGAGCGGGTTAACACATTAAAGACGTAACTGTCTATGTTTAACTAGGCTTGTGAGTCATGGATCAAAGCATAAGAGCTTGTA